>VKOC01046712.1:0-22118 GCA_009364415.1 Spea multiplicata | reverse complement strand
AAACAATGCATTTTGAGCCCGTACATGTACTAATTTGTTTACTATTAATTTAACCAGGGCTAACTTTAATTCCAAAAGAGCACTGGGCAATATCCTATTTTTAGATTCAATTTTAAAACATACTGTCTTATAGGGCGACTCACACTAACTCATCCAGAGGAGACACAATGACTATGATGTTGCTACTACAGACAGGCAAGGATTTGTTGCATGGATGTATAAAACATGTATACAAAGAACAAGTCTAAGATCACGCTTTTCTAATAAAAGCATATGTCTGCAAACATGTTTGGTCCTATTTTATCAAGGTATGGCCATATACAAAAACAGAAAAAAATAAACACACACAGACTGTGAAAAAGAGATCCTTACTGAAAAACATGAAGTGCATCGCAAAGTTTAATTGCAAAATGCAAGCCCAGATAAAGGTTTACAGGTAAAAAAGGAAGAAAATGACATCATATCCTGGCGTACAGCTTGACTACATATGGGAACTGTGAATGAGGTGTGTGATTTCACTGATAAAATGATTAAGATTATGCTGACATACTGCTTCTGATATATCGCCATACTATAGAGTTCTTTATATAAATAAAGACACACTTCTGACAATTCCAACTCCGGAATGCACAGGATCAAGTATGTTATTAGACAAGTTAATCACCCTCACTTACCCACCCGCATAGACGTCTAGGAGCCGAGCCTTGTAAAGCCTCGACGATAGACACTCTGTCACAGAAAACACTTTCTTTTCACCCTTCAGATAAGAAGAAGTGAGGCGTACAATCTATGCTTTCCTTGAATTTTTTCTACCTCTTGTAGAGTACCCGTATTATAGAATTATGAATCAAATGAGCGTAAGTTGGCTGGCAGCATCATGCACAACTTTAATTCAATAAAATGGTAATTACCTGCAATATGATTTTTCTGAATAATGATGGATCGTGCATTACATTTTTGGCAAATATTGTATGCGTAAATGAGGGAGGGTGTGCATATCTATATAAACATACAATATTCACCAAAATCTACTTTTAATGTACGACCCATCATTATCATGTATCAAAAAAATCATATTGCAGTTAATTACCGTTTTATTGAATTAAAGTTGTGCATGATGCTGCCAGCCAGCTCGGTTAAAGTAGTTCAAGTAGGCTTGACATACTTTATGAAGAAAGATCACTTGTTGAGCTACCGCCACATCCCGTGCTACAAGTTCTGGTTGCCCTTAAAGTTTACAGCATGGAAGAATCTTCACTGGCTCTATTTACTGATGTCAGTGTCATTTACTGATTTGATTTAGGGACTGTTCCAGGCAATCAATGACATGCGGTGACCCCAACTTCTCATCACAGCCTGACGCACAGGGCTCTAGGGAAAGGGGCCACTATGCATGGACCACTGAGGAAGATGGGTTCTTGAGGACCATGCCTGGCTTCGATGACGAACCAAATACAGTGCTTTACATGTAAAGGGGATTATCTGACTAAATATTCAGCCTCAGTCAAGTTTGTCTTTCAATTATATTTTCTTTCCATCTAAAAGCAAAAAAAAGCTATTCCTGTTGGGAATAATTGGGATTTACCTCTGCAGAATTGTCAGGTTGAAATGTTTCCTCTCGCCTCAAGTCACTGGTGGTGAATAAACCCTGAACCACGTAGAACAAAATTATTGCTGTTTCAAAATAATATTTGTAAATATTAATAAGGAGCGAGATAAAAACAATATAAATCAGTGATATTACACTATGAGAATAATAAGCAAATAACAATAGATGTATCTCATTTTAATATACAGTGAGGTACGGGCAGAAAGAATAAAACTATTCACGTCCCCTGCTGTGTGGTGTAAATAGCTGGCTATATTTAGCTAAATGTGCATGCAGAAAGACATAATTATGACAAGGAAAAATTCAAACCATTTCAAAATTGCCACTTACCTGAACAATCTGACACCAGCTCCTTCTTAGTGAACAACCCCTGATCGCAATATTGCTAAAAGCCTTTTAGACTTTCAGTTTAATTATGTCAAAAATTCAAATGTGGAAAGTACATGCAAAAAGTATTTATTTTAAATATGTACTTTATTTAAACATTTCTAGATAAATTTCATAATGACTTGTGCAAAATAATTTCTCTCGGTTAGTATAAAAATGGTGCTATGTACAAATCTTTTTTTAATCTACTTGGTTTTGTATTTTACATTAGATCTCTCACTCACCCTCATATAAAACTTCACAGAACCATTTCTGTTACCCTCATATTTGCTCTTTCTATCAACTTCTGTTACATCAGAGTTATCAATATCATAAAGGTTCTAGTTGAAGGTAAGTGGGCTTTACATTACATTAATACGTTCTTGGAAATGGATCACCCTTCACAAGTGGATTCATATTCTCTATAGCCCATGACCAGTGATTTGCAGTTTAGGAGCTGCTTATAGAAGCATGGAGCTTGATGGCAGGTATGAGTAATTTGCTCCATCTAGTTCTAATCTTCCCATTACTTACTTGGTCTATGGTTGTAATTCAGGATAGTGTTATGCCTATAATATACATGGTTACATTTCCTATTTTAACTTTTGCCACATCTGATGGAAGGCTGCTCCACTGTCTGCAAACAAATCATTTCTTACACTACATATTGGTGTCTAACCTTCACATTATTATCAACTAGTTAAATGCCCATCATTACAACAATGCTTCTTTATCCTCCATTTAAAAGGCATCCTGACCTGATTCTGATCACAGATAGATGATAATGATGCGTAGTTTACAGGAGAATGTCTGAATTACATGTGTGCACAAAGCAGTGTTTCAGCAGAAACGCAATCAAGTAAATACTAATCCAGTAAATTCATTTAGATTATCTGTATAGATTTTTTTTTTGGGAAAAAAAACATTTCATATACTTGTTAAAAGGTGAAGAGGCTGTCAAAGCCGAGAGGGATACCAACCACAAACTACTTAAGAGCCCATGAAGACCAAAACATACATCTGGGGTTGTTGGTTCCCTCATGTAGAGGGAATTTGCTTTGCACCTCGGTTATGATTTGCCCTCTGCAAGATCAGACTGTTGCGTCGATGGAGATTTTTCCGCACAGGGATGCACCATAGGAGAGGCTATTAAGTTACTACCACTTCTCGATTGAGTTGTTCTCATATGTTTTTGCATGCATTTCTCCCTTCGAAGATCTCTTGAGGTGTAAAGGTTAGTCCAGACATGGACCTCCTTGCTCACTTGTGCCTAGAGGGATACTAACCGCACCCCACTGGCGAGGCCCATGAAGGCTAAAACACACGTCAGTTTCCACGCATTACCCATGTCTTTCATGATCTTATTATTCATGGTCATATTAGTTCAAGTGGCCCTTATCATGAAACAAAATGAAGCATGTTAGTTCAAAATCAAATAGTCCTTTACCATGTCCTTCTGATGATGCTTTTAAGACATGTGAGCGAAACAGTAAGATAATATAATGCAGAGAACCACAAGTGAATGTATTGATTTCCATACATTAGATATGTGCTCTGCGTTCAAGAGTCTATTTATGTACTTTATACATCTTTTCTTTTGTTTACGTCGACCCACTCCACCACAGGCCTCCTCTTCATCTATTTCACAGGTAATGGACTCTATTTTCATACGCAGCCAGTCATAAAATGTACCTCCTCTTGTGCCTAGTGAACCAGTTTAAGTGCAACTCCTTCAGTTTTAAAAATAAAGATATATTGTGCAGAATGGAATCATACTTTGCAAAATATTTCAAAGCAGAACACAATGTAATACAACTTATATAATAAAAAATATATAATTTACACATAGATACAAAGATACAAGCTAACAAATGTGAGCAATAGCTAATTGCTATACTACATTATCTTAAGGCACTTTTGTTCATTACAGTGTGAGGTAACCTGACTGCTGTATTGGGGCAAGATAATTTCGGGATCAGAACGGAACAAATGCTATCATTTTAAATGATTTTTTGTTTGTTTCTGTTTACCGATTTTTGTTTGAACTAAATAAACTGCAACTAAATCTAAGCAAATGTGGGCAAACCACAGCACCTCAATACATACCGACCCGAAATTACCATTTTCAATAAGAATATCGTTCTCAGGATCAGTTTCAGGGGCAACCATTAACATTTTCCCCACTTTTCTGCTATTACACATCGCAAAAAGCAGGATTAACACTGTTTATGCATTCTGTATCATGAAAGGGAAGCTGGATATGGCCTCTAACACCTCTGATGTTGGTTAACGGTAGATCTCTAAATGCAAGGTAATGGAATTGGTGATATGCTTAATTTAACAGTAAGCACTTGAGGTTTATTTACTAAATGTGGATTTGGCATGAGAGAGTGCTTTCAGTTCTCTCACTTCATTACTTTTATGAAGAGCTAAGTTTTTTCAAGCAAGAAAAGCTGCGCTGGCCCTGCATAATTAATAATTCAATGGTTAAAGAAATCTCATTCATTTACACAGGCTTTTCCTGTAGAAGAAGAATTGAAACCACAACTCCTCTGTCAGCTGTGACTAGACCCCTCTGTGTTTATGTCCTTTGATTGGTGCTTGAACACAAGTACATATTTAATTATACTTGGTCCCAACAAAACTATAAACCAGCAAGCCTACATGCAAAATATAGTAATATGTATAGAAACAAGTGAACATTAAAAATGGCTTTAAGCAGCCTATACGTGGTCCAAAATATTGGACCACAGAGAAGTAGGTCTGCTGCTTCTACTATAGAGAAGTAAGTACTTTAGTATGCATTCTTCATGCATTAAATTATGAAATTCTATCTAAAGTAATACTGACTGTTACTCTAATGTTAAAAGACGCAAAGACGGAGATCTTTCACATCCTGGAATTTCACATAGAAGTTAACAAAACTTGAAAATTGATATAATCACAGCCAATGGATTGTTCCTGTTGATTGGGCCACTCTGTTAGTTAATGTGATAAGATCATTAAGAAAGGTATCAATTTTTTACATAACTATCTTATGCTCCGGTCTCTGCTGCGGTGTGGAAACAGAAAATCATAAAACACAGCTTTAGGTGGACATTGTATGGAAGTACACTATGCACAGTAGACGTATGGAATTTTAAAAATGTGAATAAACTTCTATTGACATACTGTAGAACGCTTAATATGGTTTACATGACATACTATATACCTCAACAAATAATACAGTCAACACAATATGTAGCGGTAAGAAGGATTAACAGGCGCCTTATAATATCAAGCCACAGCTGACAGTGCTTTCCTGGAACAAATAATGTTTATTGTTCTCTGTGTATAACCGCAATACTTTGTGTATTGGATGATAAAGCGTGGGTACAGATATTATACATATAGCAAGCATGTTTGGAGCACACCGAGGCAGTGCCTGTTCCATAACTAGAAAAAGGCTAGTCTTAGTGTGTGCAAGGTGTTCAGAAATGGGTGATAAAGGCCAGTTGGAGAGGGGCTGATTGCTACATGAAACTGATAGGAAATCAATGCAGTTTGCTTCTATTTAGCTTGTCAGGGCTGGCAAGTGAAGGAGCATTCTACAAAGCCGGTGATGCTAATATTCAGCATCATGTTCATGCACTCTTGGTGAGATGGAGATCTCCATGGCTGACAGGCTAGTTGAAATCTGGACAGTCAAATTAAAGACCAAACTGTTGCAGAATCTCAAAGATACGCTATTGCATTGTATTAAGTTATACTGCTTTAACAAACTGCGCGTCACTATAACATTTATTACGGGATGATTTTTACTTGTTAATGCTGTATAGCTGCACAAAGCTGACAGGTACATTATCATACCGGCTGTGGTCACTATGGGTACACATTTCATCTCGTTGAATTTTAGGAGTGGTCTACCAGAAAACATGACACAGTCATTAGTATAGGTCACCGGGATGTGCATTGATTTCCCATTCTAATGAGAATCCTGTGTTTGCAAATAGCTCAGCCTCCAGTCTCAGCCTGCCTCTTGCCACATAAGGTTAGAGGGAGCTCTGGGGGCCAGCCCTTGGAAGTTCCCTTGTACGGGTAAGTATTAGGTGTGAGTACTCATCCTAGTCCCACATTGATCTACTAAGCGAAGTGGAAAAAAATCTAAACACCCACACAAGAGCAAAGAGTAGACCGATCAGCACTCAAAGAAAACTTTTGAAGCTATGATTCCTCTTAGCTAAGGTAGAAGTAGACTAGAAACAGGGGTGAAAGGTAATATTATTAATAAAATTATTAAAAAGTACTGGTCCCTGAGGTACCCCACTAGTGACAAGTCATTCCTCATAATATACACCATTAATTACAACCTTCAGCCTCCTATCACTCAACCATTGCCTTATCCATTCAACCATCCTGGCATCCAAACCCAAAGACAGCAATTTATTTATAAGAGGGACAGTGTCAAATGCTTTACTAAAATCTACATAGGAGTTATCTACAGTTCCTCCCTGGTCTATTATTTTAATTACCCAGTCAAATAAAATGCTGTTTCTGATCATGCAAACCATTTAGCATGGTTTCCATTAATTTGCAAACTACTGATGTAAGGTTTACTGGTCTACAGTTGGCCGAGTCTTCCCTTCTACCATTTTTGAGCAATGGTACTACGGTTGGCAACTTTCAGTCTTCTGGAACAATTCCTGTAATTAGTGACTGATTAAAAAGATATGCTCGTGGTTTTGCCAAGACACCTTGAAGCACTCTTAATAATTTTGGGTGCATCCCATCATGTCCCATTGATTTGTCAGTCTAGGTTATTATGTAGGCTTCTGTACGTCATTTATTTTTTACAGCATTGTGCTTGTGATTGCCCAAGCATCCCAAGACTAGTAATATAACTTATGAAAAGACTGTGATATGCTTCATCCTTTTGTCATTAGCCTCAAAGGAACCAGTTCATCAATCATTTGTGTCTTGAATCTAACACGATCATTTTTTTTTGCCAATTTAAAATTATTCAAGCATAAAACACAAAGGGGGACAAAATTATGAAGTTTTGTTATCCTTACTTTGATAAAAAGTACAACAGAGAACAACTAGTCATGGTTGGCTAGAAATTATAATTTTATTTTAAATCTATGGAACTTTGTTGAACAATCTGGTGCTAACAGTGTGTGTTCCAGAAGCACAGAACAGAACATGGCACCGTCATCAACATTTTTGTCTAAGACATAGTGTGGGCTTCATAGCATGCATTAATTTTGCACATTGTGTGAATACATTACAGTACATTCTGTTCTGTAGCGTGCCTATGTTAAAATTGCAATGAATTGTGTTGCTGCAGTGTGCTGTGAATACATTTTCCAATCTATTCAACTATTAAAACACTAATTAATGCACAGAGGGAAAAAAAAAGAAATCAATGCGAACTTATTGACAGCTTAAATCACAATGTAAAATAATTTCAGACTGGCAAATTGACCAGGAAGGAAAAATCCAGGTCTTCAGAGGTTACTGAGTGACTGAATGGCCAAATTTCAAGGATTTAAAGGAAAGATCTGCCCAAACATAGCTGTCAACCATGCATGCCTGTGTTCTTCTGGTCTTGGTAGTCCAACCTAACTGTAGGGCAACGATACCCAGGCCCAGGCACCGCGGACAAAATTTATCCATAGCTGACGTTTTATAAAAGTTTTAAATAAAGAAGTGTCGCTTGTGTTTCTTGGGGAGGGGGGGTTGGATGCTACCTCATTCATGGTTCTGACAGAGAATGGGTTTGAGTAAAAGTAATGATCCATGAGCACTGTACCTCATGCAGAAAAACAGGCTTTGCCACTTTTCTCAAATATTATATTTCACAGCTATATATACTAACACCCAAGTTATAACCAATAGTGAGTAAGATGAAAGAAAAATAAGAGTCAAGAAAAACTAAATTGTATAATGTCCATTCCATCATTGTCTGACAAAGCAACGTTAATATATTTCACATCCATCCCATTGACCAGGGGATGAGGGTGAGGGGGTTAAGGTGGGGGCTCTGTATCACCCTTGAGGTTTATTTATTACCACCCTAGATCACAACACACAAGAGATGGGATCACCCTTTATCCTTGGTTAATTTGGGGACTGCTGTTGCACTTTTTGGTTGCGCAAAAGTTTAACTCTCCTGCAGTTGAGTGTGAGTGATTTTTACCAGTGCAAATACAAGCTGGCATTTTTGAGTTAAAGTTTAGCCTGTGTGGTGGTGCTCAGGCAGACAACTTTTTTCATCTCACTGGCTTAATCCTTTTTTACTTATTTACTCATGTTGTCACGCATGGCTGAATACCTGCATCAATCACTCCTGAATGCCAACGAATGACCATGAAGATGCTGTACGTCGCAGTCATCCAGCCATACAGTACATGCACAATATTCGGTATCCTTTGTGCCACAATTTGCCAATAAGATCTGTTTTCTAACCGGTGCTCAATTATTATAGTACCTTCAGGCCCTCATAACAACCTTTTTCTGTTTTGTAAAGCATAGGGCTGCCTGTGGTCTTTGTGCCAAATGGCACCTGAAATTGAAATGAGACATTAGTGTCATTGCATGTACAATACATCTAAGCTTATGTGTAAACTATTACCATTATAGAACCAGAGTAGTTTATAAGAAAATGGGACGAAGCCATCTGGCTATACTGTGTCTATGCCTGGATGCAGTATTGATGCTTCAGTGATTGGATGACACTAATGGATGTTGTCGACCTGTCACCTAAGCTATCCACATGGGCACAGGAGCATTGCTACATAAACTTTCCATTTGAGCTGGTACTTGTTCAGGTGGGTGCTGTTAAACTTCCTTTCTTTGCCTTAGGTTCCTGCCATATATTCTTTTTATTTCTGCCTTATATTGCTACCCGGTTTCTAATTCCAGAATCTGAAGTTTAATTACATTTCCCTGCAAAGAAGCCAAGGTCTAAGTGACCTTAACAGCTGGTAAGGTGTAGCCTCTAGACATTGTTTCTTAGTATTGACTGTGGCTAAAAAGCACTGTTAGGTCCATGAAATCCCATATTCACCCACATGGTGACGTAATATAGGATCGTTTTTTTTAGTATTGCATGTAAGACACATTTCACATCTACCTGCACAGGTGTAATTGATGGCTATATCAGACACACTTCTTTATTCCTATTTGACAGCTTTGCTTTAGCTGTAATCAGTGTTTACTTACTTTGAAAAGGCAATCAGATAGACATAAATTAATTTCTTTGTTCAAACTAAAAGGCATTTTCACATTAAAGCCCAAAAGACCACATACTGATAAAAAAAGATGACTCATCTATGTGTTCCTTGATTTGAAACAGATAATTTATAGAAAAGGGAATTCCTCTTAGAACTGAATCTGATTAGAGACTCACTGAATAATTTAACAGTAGCTCTAAAAGTGAATGTGCTAACAAAATGTAAAAGGCTCCACGCTAGATAATGTAAACGTCCACGGCTATTTATATGTGAGAAGTTAGGATTCTTCTGTATTTAAATTTGTATTTCCTCTGTTCTATAGAGGTGAAAATGCAGCATAAATTTGCAAAAGATTAACAAGTATTTCCCCCAGGTAATGACATTCGAGCCGTCTGTAACCCTATTCCACCGTTTTGCCACCTTTGCGCATCTACAGTTTCTGTTTTTTCACTGGATGGGCAATATATGTGTGCATGTCACAAATGAAAATACTAGTTAGCCAGTCAGTTTTTTGAAAGAGGACAAGGAGACCTGACCTTTGACCCTGTCCTGGTTTAAGGGGAAGATATCAGCTATAGACATGCTTTGTAGGCTCCTTATTTTAATTATTGCTTTGGCTGAGTATGAGCAGGTGTAGGAAGATGGAAAGATCCTATGCTGTATGATTATTGCCTGACAGCAGAATCATCGAATAGCAATATTTAAGTTGGAAGCCATGCAAGAGCAGAGGACTGTTATCACCTAAACCCAAATTTACGAAATACTACTTCACCCCACAGTAATCAGCGTTACCCAAAGTGATTTCACACACCAAAAGGAAAGAGCAGATCAAGGTAGTATCACGGGCAAAACCAGGATCAGTCACGGACCAATCAGCAGCTTTTCAAACAAAGTGTAAGGTATGTCTTACCAGAAGGAATCCGATGTGCAGGACTGGAACACACTTGCTCAGAAACAGAACACACGCAAGGGGCCTGGTGAGGGTTACAGGGCACTTGGTAGTGTAACCGTAAGCACGAGTGGTCAGAGAGAAGCCGTTTAGCAGACCAGGGCCGGGACGCCAGAGGTACACGTAGTCGGTAAGGATAGCCGGGGTCAGGATGCCAGAGGTACACGTAGTCGGTATGGATAGCCGGGGTCAGGATGCCAGAAGTAAACGTAGTAGCAGGAAGAGCCAGGGTCAGGAAACCAGAGAAACACAGGAAGCCGTTTAGCAGACCAGGGTCGATACCGGGAGAACAGGAACAGGATAAATATAATAAATATATATGCAACGGGGAAGCTCACGAAATACGGACAGGACCAGTATAACTGAGCACTGAGGATACTGTGTGAGCGGTTTAAATAGCCCGGGGGGGCGTTCCCCGACGTCCGGGACGTGATCGCGTCCTACGTCGCCATAGCGACGCAGCGGAATCCAGCCGGCGGTCAGCCTCATAAATATTCATGAAGCGGCCGCGTGCGCGAGCGGCCGCTTCGTATTCCAGTCTGCGGTGCCGGCGTTTCTGCCGGGGGAGAGAAGAGGACGGCCGGGAGCGGACTAAGGTAGGTGCCTTACAGGATCCCCCCGCAAGACGCGACCTCTGGGGGCGTGGATGACCAGGCTTCAGAGGATGTAGTCTATGAAACTTTTGAACACACAATGGAGCATGCACCTGACTAGCAGGTTCCCAAGTTCTTTCTTCGGGGCTATACCCCTTCCATTGTATTAGGTATTCCAGATGCCCTCGATGGATTCTGGAATCTACAACCTTTTGTACCACGTATTCTTCAACTCCGTCGATGACCACTGGAGCCGGAGGAGGTGGTACCCGGTCAGGAAACGGATTGGCCACCCAGGGTTTGACTAGTGACACATGGAAAACCGGATGGATCCGACAGGTAGAAGGAAGCTTCAACTGCACTGTCACTGGGTTGATGATCTTTGTGATACTGTACGGGCCAATGAACTTAGGTCCCAGTTTCTTAGAGGGGATCTGTAAGCGCAAATGACTTGTGGAAAGCCAGACTTTGTCGCCACAGTGGTAAGTAGGGGGTTTTGCACGATGGCGATCCGCATATAATTTGTAGGCCTTCCGTGCCTTGATTAAATTTTGCTTCAGGACTCGAAATTGCCTTGATAATGCGGTGACTCGATTCGGGATTCTTGGAATTGTGGGTTCAGTTGGCAGACCTGGAATCATGATAGGGTGATAACCATAGTTCGCGAAGAATGGTGACATCTTTATAGATCGCTGTTTTTGGTTGTTGTAGGTGAATTCTGCAGAAGGGAGGAATTGGAGCCAATCATTCTGCAGGTGCGTGGTGTAACATCTTAAATAATGTTCTAATATTTGATTTAGACGTTCGGTCTGACCGTTGGTTTGTGGATGAAATGCCGTGGACAAAGTAGGACGAATGTGCAGCTTGCGGCAGAACACCTTCCAGAAACGAGACGTGAATTGTACTCCACGGTCAGAAGTGATGGTTTGTGGTAATCCATGCAGCCGGAACTCTGTATCCAGGAACAAGGTGGCGGTGGTGGAAGCGGAAGGAATGCCAATGTTGGGAATAAAATGTGCCATTTTGGTGAATCTATCGATCACCACCATGATTGTGTCGTGCTTCTTGGAGGGTGGTAGATCGACAATAAAGTCCATTGAGATTTCAGACCAGGGAACCGAAGGAGTAGGTAATGGGCGGAGAAGGCCCATTGGTCTACTACGTAGGGTCTTGGTACGAGCGCAGGTGGTACATGAACGGACAAACGAGGTCACGTCTTGGTCTAGCAAGGGCCACCAGAATTGGCGTCGAACTAGGTCTGTGGTCTTTTTAATGCCCCCGTGTCCGGAGAGGAGAGAATCATGGCATGCTTGTAGAACCTTTAAGCGGGCCGGGGTTGGTACAAATATCTTATCATGGTAGTATAGTAAGTTTCGGGTACGACGAATAGGAGGGTTAGTTCTCGGGACTACGGCTCTGCGGGATAAGGAGCGAATAAAGTCCATGAGGGATGGTTGGTGTGTGAGGAAGAGACTGGAAGGAAGAATAGTATCCGGTTGAGTCTCGGGACAACTTGATACAGTAGGTAACCGAGACAGGGCGTCTGCTTTGGTATTGCGAGATCCAGGGCGATACGTGATGTGTAGATTAAATCTCGTGAAGAAGAGAGCCCACCGGGCCTGCCTATGGCATAGACGTCGTGCGGAGCGGAGATATTCCAGGTTCCGGTGGTCGGTATATACCGTTACTGGATGTTGAGTCCCTTCCAGCAGGTGACGCCAGGTGTCCAGAGCTTGTTTGATGGCCAGTAATTCTCTGTCTCCCACACTATAGTTCATTTCGGCCGGAGTGAGTTTACGCGAGTAATAGGCCACAGGATGCAAGTTTTGTTTCTCCCCATGTCTTTGGGACAGGACTGCTCCTACCGCTAGATCCGAAGCATCCACCTCCAAATGGAATGGTTCTGCCACCATGGGTTGAATGAGGATAGGGGCAGTGGTAAAGTGTTGTTTGAGAGCGTCGAATGCTTTCTGTGCCTCCGGTGTCCAGGCAAAACGGGAGTATTGACGAGTCACCCTGGTGATGGGTGCAATGACGTGAGAGAAATTTCTAATACATTTGCGATAGTAGTTCGCGAAGCCAATAAAACGTTGGACCCCCTTTTTGTCAGAAGGTACTGGCCACTCCAAGATAGCGGACACCTTTTTAGGATCCATCTGCAGGTTACCAGGGGTAATGATGAATCCCAGGAATTCTACCTGATCAGCTTCAAATTGACATTTCTCCAGCTTAGCATAAAGGTGATGTGTGCGTAGACGTTCGAGAACCATTTTGACTTGGTCGCGGTGCTCAGACAGGTTTGATGAGAATATGAGAATATCGTCCAGATAGACCACCATAAAGACATCCAGATAGTCTCGAAAGACGTCATTTAAAAAATGTTGAAAGGTAGCCGGGGCATTGCAGAGCCCGAAGGGCATTACCAGTGTGGCAGAACCCTCCATCACTGGGGCCCCTGGAGAGGCCTGAGAGCCAGCCTCCTCCCTATCGACTATGGGCCCAGGCCTTGTAGAGACTTCTGTGTGTGGATACAGGGGTTCAGTCTGCTGATGTACCCCATGTTTTAGCACTCAGAGTCTCAGAACTGTAACGTCTGCTGGACATCCTGTGGTAGGAAGAAGGCTGATTGTCTTAGCATTGTTAATTGTATAGGTGTGAAGTGTTTCCCCTGTTATTGTGTGAGTCAGCCCTTGTCTTAAGACCCCCTGTAGGTATGACTGCTGCATACCTAATTATCAATTACATAACAGGTAGCTGTTAATCCCGTGAGCTCCTGTTATCCCTGTGTCCTGGCCATTGTCTGTCTCAAGCCAATTATATGTCTATCGTCATTCCACGTCTACGTCCCCAGTTAATGTAATTATTTATGTCTCGTGACATCCTGTCCTTCCCCCGGATATTGTGTTGCAGGATTTGATCTAATTACTTCCTTCCTGCCATGGTAATTAGATCATGTGATATGTGTATTGCCCCTTTTCTACTTCTGTGTATATATACCTCTGTATTTGGCTTTAATAAATGAGTCCTGCTTTCACCTCAACATGAGTGTTGCCTGATGTTTGGGGTGGGTTATAGCCACGCTGTGTAGCTAAGCTTCGGATAGCCACAGTGCCAATGCGGCTTCAGTCCAGCGACGTCCCTCCTTCTATCTACAACGCTGGTTCTGCCCGGCGCTGAAGGGGTTACTGGTTGGTGTCCCGGCAGGAGGAAGCAACGTTAGGCGGGAGTACCCAGTCGGGGTAAGGTCGGTCCCGTCACATTGGTGGCAAGCGGTGGGATTTTTCCTTCCAAACGGGACATCCAAACCACCACCAGGATTGGTCACCCTTCGGGCAGAGAAGGAGCAATGCCAGGATCCTCAGCTATGGAAGTGGAGTTCAGACGGCGTATGCAGGAGGCACGGGCCCAACCCGATGGACCTGTATCGGCTGAGGACGAGCTGCGGTGGAGGGATCATATCCGTCGGCAACTCTGGTGGGAGACTCTGCGATGGGAACAGGAATACTTGGGTAAGTGCCTCCCAACCAGCGAGGACATTTACTGGTTCCAGCTGGAGGCACGAATGCCGTTACTGGGAAAGCAGCCCAGGGAGGAATGGGTGTCCGAGTTAGACGGGCTGGTCCAAACCGAGATGATGTGGGATGATGGATACAGGGCGTTACGATGGTATGCAACCGAGGCGGGTTGGTGCCTGGAAGGTACAGAGCCCACGGAGGGCTATGACTTTGGCGGCCTGGGATTGTTATGGGATAGTCTTCAGGAGGACCTGGACTTCGGCAGTACAGGGGTGTGGCGGTTTATGGACATCCGAGATTTCAGGGAATTGGACCTCCCAGGTGCACTGAGAGGTGATTTTGACTTTTTAACTAGACAGGAGTGGGAACTGGAAAAAGCATATAAAAAACTATTTGACCGTGTTCAGCAGTATGCCCCAGTGTCCATGGATTTTGTTGATTGTTCATCCGAGGATGTTAACCCAGGTTGGGGGGATAAGGCTGCGGTCTTCCCACCGGGGTCCTCCGAATGTTGGGTATTTCGCTCAGATCCACAACCCCCAGCTGAAGCGCTGACAACAGGGTGGGGAGCCCCTGGCCTTTGCCCCATATCTGGAACAACAACAGGAATCCAGGGAGATGCGGTAGCCAGCCCATATCCCCAGCGGCAGCAGGAGCACGAGGGAGTGGAGGGTACTGTCCCTCCTCCCCAGCGGCTGTTGGATAACCTGGGAGACAGCGCAGTCGGCTCATCTCCTCAGCGGCAGATGGAGAACCAGGGAGTGGATGCAGGCGGCATCACTCCCCAGCGGGTGGGTGAGTGTCCAGGAGATGGCGCAGCCGGCCAGTCTCCCCAGCGACAGCTCACAACTCTGGGAGCGGAGGAACCTGTTCTCCCTCCTCAGCGGCAGATCCTAGTTGAGGGTGTCGTCCCTCCTCTCCAGCAGCTGACGGATGACCTGGGAGACAGCGCAGCCGGCTCATCTCCCCAGCGGCAGATGGAGAACCAGGGAGGGGATGCAGGCGGCATCACTCCCCAGCGGGTGGGTGAGTGTCCAGGAGATGGCGCAGCCGGCCAGTCTCCCCAGCGGCAGCTCATAACTCTGGGAGCGGAAGAACCTGGTCTCCTTCCCCAGCAGCAGATCCCAGTTGAGGGAGCTGGGAGTGTCGTCCCTCCTCCCCAGCGGCTGACGGATGACCCGGGAGACGGCGCAGCCGGCCCATGTTCCCAGCGGCAGAAGGAGCATCAAGGAAGGGGTGGAGGTGGCATCCCTCCCCAGCGGCCAAGTGAGCGCACAGGAGATGGCGCAGCTGGCCAGTCTCCCCAGCAGCAGCTCACAGATTCGCAAGTGGAGGAACCTGTCCTCTCTTCCCAGCCGCAGATCCCAGTTCAGGGAGCCGAGGGTGTCGTCCCTCCTCCCCAGCGGCAGACAGATGACCTGGGAGATGGCGCTGCCAACCCATCACCACAGCGGCAACAGGAGCACCAGGGAGAAGATGCAGGCATCATCACTCCCCAGCGACTGGGAAGATTCCAGAGAGAAGGTGCTGTAGGCACTTCTCTACAGCGGCAGTTACATTTTTCTGGAGAGTCAGAGGTGGGGCGGGGGAGTACTGCTCTTGGAGGGGCAGATTATTTGGGGCACCAGTTTCAGGAGGGCATTGATGGGCTAAGTGAACTAACTGACTACGGAGTCAACCCGTTTGGGGTTTACTCCTGTGTCAGTCCTATTTGGAAGGGGGAGATGTGTGACAGAACCCTCCATCACTGGGGCCCCTGGAGAGGCCTGAGAGCCAGCCTCCTCCCTATCGACTATGGGCCCAGGCCTTGTAGAGACTTCTGTGTGTGGATACAGGGGTTCAGTCTGCTGATGTACCCCATGTTTTAGCACTCAAAGTCTCAGAACTGTAACGTCTGCTGGACATCCTGTGGTAGGAAGAAGGCTGATTGTATTTGTATTGTTAATTGTATAGGTGTGAAGTGTTTCCCCTGTTATTGTGTGAGTTAGCCCTTGTCTTAAGACCCCCGTAGGCATGACAAGGTGTCACTGCTGCATACCTAATTATCAATTACATAACAGGTAGCTGTTAATCCTGTGAGCTCCTGTTATCCCTGTGTCCTGGCCATTGTCTGTCTCAAGCCAATTATATGTCTATCGTCATTCCACGTCTATGTCCCCAGTTAATGTCATTATTTATGTCTCGTGACATCCTGTCCTTCCCCCGGATATTGTGTTGCAGGATTTGATCTAATTACTTCCTTCCTGCCATGGTAATTAGATCATGTGATATTTGTCTTGCCCCTTTTCTTACTTGTGTATATATAGCTCTGTCTTTGGTTTTAATAAATGAGTCCTGCTTTCACCTCAACATGAGTGTTGCCTGATGTTTGGGGTGGGTTATAGCCACGCTGTGTAGCTAAGCTTCGGATAGCCACAGTGCCAATGCGGCTTCGGTGCAGCGACGTCCCTCCTTCTATGTACAACGCTGGTTCTGCCCGGCGCTGAAGGGGTTACTTGTTGGTGTCCCGGGAGGAGGAAGCAACGTTTGGCGGGAGTACCCAGTCGGGGTACAGGTCGGTCCCGTCACAGTAGATATTGTACAAACCAGGCTGGACAGGCGGACTGGGAATTTCCCAGTACTTTACCTGTCCACATTCGGGTCTGGAAGCCAGCCACCTCCTCAATGGCAAACATCATGTGACCCTAATGTAGTGGCAGGGGGGATCCCAAGCAGACATGTGCTGTAACATGGTAAGCTGCTTTAGAGTGGTATGTGTTTGTGTGTCGGTCCCCTGGTAAGTTGCTTTAACCGCTTTAACCTTTTCTTGTTGCCTCTCTCAGTCTGTGGCTAACATACCTTTTTGCGGTAAAATAGACAAATATTCTGTTACAGTGTTTTTTATACTGGTTGGAATCGCACATAACATTCTACAGTGTATATATATATATATATAATATATTACGAGATGATTGGCACGACAGAATACGAGAACAGGTAAACTGCAGAAATTAACACACAAAAAATCTATAAAGCTTTTTTCTTTTTCAGGATTTTAGTGGATTTCAAAATGCTGCAAGAATGTTGTTCTCTCGTAACATGAATTGGTGCCTGCTTGGAGGACATTGAGGTTCAATCCAACGTACCAACAAAAATATGTCTGCACAATCAACGTTTAAGCAAAAACACGTGAAGTTTAATAGGTTTCACAATACAAAAAAACAGCGTAGGAAAAAGAACAAAGGGTTATAACCAATAGTTCAATAATTGAAATGTTTCACTCTTATACAAGCACTTAGACATAGGCCATTTTTTTCTTTCATTTTTCTGCCTCTTGTTTTTTCTGTGTTTTTGTGATCCTTAATAAACATCACTTTATTCTATTTGTGAGTACTGTTTACTCCAACTTTTTTTGTTTGTACAATAAAATGCAGAAAAGTCTGTTCATTTATAATAGAAAGTTGTGTTCAATAGAAAGATGGGGGATACAAATAATGATGCTTATGATAAATCAAATATGGGTAGACTGCACGAACAGTGCCTAATGCAATAAGTATAATATTTTCATATGGGAATCATTATAATAACAATGCGCAACATGCCATTCTGGAAAACAGGAGACTAATGATCAGTGTGTTAATGGCATGCTGTTAGACAGTAGAATAAAGCTAAATAAATCACGAACATGCTGACACATGAAAGATTTGTGTGAAATATACAATATTCTCTTGGGAATCTGTGGAAAAATAATACTTACATGTATTTGCTGAAGAGCTCTGATAATGAAATGAAATAGCACCAACACAGAACTTGGTACCAGAAGCAATGCTAGTATTTCACAACTATGCCTTATCATTACCTAAAATTATAGGAAACTCATGAAAATGACTACGGTCCAGATTTAGTACAGGCTGATTGCTAGCATAATAGAAATTGGTAATATAATTAATAAATAGATAATTATTAATAAACGGAACCTACAGGACCTGCCATGGCACTCAGGGGTCTTTCCACGACACCCATAGGACCAGTGATTGTATACCCACAGGACCTGCTATTGCACACCTACAGGACCTCCCATTGCATGCTCACCCATGGGACCTCCCATTGCTTACCCATGGGACTTGCCATGGCACACACAGGACTTGCCATTGACATAAACCCTTTAGGCAACCATCTGTGCTCAACAGCCTAATGTGCCACCAAGAGGAAGGCCCAGGCACATGACCATGCATGGAACCACACTGACCTGACCCCTCTCTGCCTACTTTGCTTGCTTGTCACATATGCAGTGTCTATAGAAAACATTTATGATGTTAGCATGCGGCCTTCAACATGACAGCGCTTCACATAAAACATTGCTGAAAGAGTGACAAAGAGCTGTGGCTAAATTAGACTTATTATTTTTTATTATTATTTATTATTTTATACAGCACCATCAAAATGTAGTATATTTTGCTGCATATAACATAACTTGACTAATAACATAATTTAACTTACAGAAACAACAGGTGAGGCAGGCCCTGCTCAAACAAGCTTACAATTTATGAGATCTTGCCATATATGCTATATAAAAACAATAAATAATAATAATAATAATATATTGATAGCTGTACATGCAACTGAATGTAACATTTAGAGGAAGATTTTTCTCTAAATATTGTATTTCATTTATACATCAGCTAAAAGGGACCAATGGGCACATGTAACAATTTCTCCATGGAGTGGTAGGGGCCCTGAGCACCCATTCTGTATTAGTCTTACCTAAGACGCTCCACTGCTGTCATAAACGGTAATGCAGTTCCGTTCAGTTTTTCAGGTAGACCTGTAATGTTTTGTGTACCAAATGCCTTATGCCAGGTGTGGACTAGGGATTAACATCAAGCCAGGCACTTTAAGGCCAGCAGCCTACTTTGAAACAGACACACAACTAAACTCTTATGACAGCATGTGTCCAGCATACAGCGCACTAAGGATCTTCTGCACAAGGCTCTCCACATGTCTCTCTCCATCTTTCTCTCTTTATAAATATATATAAATATATTTTGTGATGTATATTTGATGTATCAAAAATATGTAAAAATGTTCACAATGGAAATGTTTTTCTATGCATATGCTTTGAAATTTTATCAAGTCTTATTAGGAAGATGATATGATAGCTGTGTGATCCCTTTACATTTTCATGATGATGTACTTATTTCTTATCTCAAGACACTTAGAGGATGGGTACTTCTACTTATTATACATGAAAACAAGATAAGATGACCTTTATATAAAGTTTTCCTACAAGTGACATTAATTTTGTTTAACCTTGGAGAACATGGTTAGACAAATGGTACAAGTATTAAAAGTAAGATTTGCAGAAGCATTATGTTTGAGGCGATTGGAGCAGTTAGAAGAAAAAACATCTACTTACCCATGGATGCTTACTTCTGCCATCTAGCCCCTGGTATTTACAACAGTAGCCATCAACACAGGAGCAAAATACATGTTTAGTGCCTCTAAATGTAAAATATAGATAATACATAATTGTGTATTAGGACTGACATATTACAATATGCACAACTGAGTTTGTACTCTGACTGCCAAGGAAAAGAGTTTCAGCGTATATGACCCTGATGATAATGCAGATGCCTTCTTATATCTGATTAAAGGACATATATCAGATGTAGATCTTAATTAGTGTCTTTGGCGTTAGTGTAAAGTAGAACTGTCACTATTTTACTTCACTTAATTACATTGCCTCTAAACCATAACATAATACAAAATGGAGGGGTTGGTTGGTTGTCTCTGAATAATTGGCTGGTGTTGGACGCAGCCCTGACCTGTTATTTCGCTGTCAGATTAGGAAACCTGCCTTCTCATCATGCCCAAGAACCAGGGGAAAGTTGCTAGGAGATTTAGACTGTGTTGATGTGGTTAATGATGCTTGATGTGAGAGAGGCATTTAGCTGAAGGTTCAAAGTACCCCTACGTTATTCCTTCTAAAAATACAATGTAGGATAAGCTCAGAAGAAACAGAACTGAAGTGAAATGGGCAGGCTTTGTCTGACATTTGATTTTTATCTGTGATCGCTATAAACTTCCCATTTTTAGCCTCCCTTCTTAGCATTCTTTAAAGTGGAAACCTGATTTTAAAATGTCAAGGTCCAGTGACTTATATATAAAAATATATTTAGATGGAAAAATCCAGACATTTTTCAGAGAGGCTTAATTGAAGTATGAAACGTATAATACTTGAAATCAGTTCATGGATGAGTTTTTTCTCATATCTTAGTGCTCTGTGAACTTGAATCTGCTCCTCCCCACTTATAGACACTATCATTTAATTTAAACAAGGAATTTGTTTTCTGCTACTGTTAAAAGTCCACTTGATGATTGATGATTAATGAACTAAGATATCAGTCATGTCCTTGTTTATTGTGTTTTTCTTAAATAGTGGTCACCTATTCAAATAATTTAGCATGGAGGAGCTGCACGGAATAAGTTCCTGCCGGAACAGGTCCCTTCATTCCTCTTGTATCTGTATGTTAATTGCTGTATTGTACTTATCTATCATTTTCTTTGTACAGCGCTGCGGAATCTGTTGACGCTTTATAATTAAAGTATAATAATAATAATATCTCGTAAACCCATACAACTACACAAATAACAAGAACTGCTTGACAGTGGCCTTTGATGCAATGCAAGTTCACAGACAACTTGTCCTACAAGTCATTCTAATAACCTATGCATCACAGCATTTATCAACCATATTATGTAATTATTATGAAGCGTATATGTGAATATATAAAAATATATACTGTATGTATACATACAAAAATACAGTAAGGAAAGGACACCATAAAAAGCACACACATTCAGATTCTGGGCTGCTGCTGAAATATAGTATGATGGAATCCCCAATTTTTATGCCTCAAGTATGTGCTTTTAAATAGTATTTACTGAGTGTGTACTGAACCTGAAACCCTGAAAAGTGATTTAGGGGTGCACACAACAAATCAAAAAATTAGTGCACATCCAAGAAATGCTATAAAAGCACCAATCTGAGGTATATATATTATGGCCAAATATTCATTAGCCCATCGCTACATCAAAGTACCCCAAATTTTGTGAGACCTTTCTTATTTTACCAATGAGCTGAGTCAATGCTATTTAAAGCCCTCTCTAAACATGTGTCTCTGTTGAGAGGAATACACTTAAATACATGCCCTGTGATAAGAACAGGCACTGATACAGTTATTGATGCTGTAGTGGTATCTGTCAGTTTCTGTAGCTCTGATAGTATTTTATTGCCATGTTTCAGAGTAGCAAGTTGTCTTATTGAAGCTAATGAAAGCTGGAGATTCTAAGAAGAGTCAATGATTTATTTATTTTTGACCTGTTGCTGACGCTCTTGAAAATATTCTTAATGTATAGAGTTCCTGAGCCTTGTGAATATTTAAGTACGGATGACAACAATAATAAGAAATGCATGCAAGATGTATGAAAAACAGATGTTTGTGAGCTTCAAATGAAAACTGCATTTCTAAGGGCATGGCCATTCCCTAGTATGTGAAAAAAGTTTAAATATCTATTTATCTAATATAATATGATCTATCTCTCTATCATCTAATCATGAATTAACCAGCCTGTGTAAAGAGAGCTACTAGTAACCATTATATAACCAATATTCTGCTTGTTTTTTAAGTGATCACAGATGACATTATTAGTGGAAGTTCTCTGTCCTGTAGATTTGAATATGTATATATGATAATGAAATAATGAAAGAGAGACATAGAAAATATAGTTCCAACTTCATGTTCCCATTTTTGTCATCTGAGATTTTACATCTTGAATCTACATTAAGTAGTCTACACTCAGGGCCGGCCGAAGGCGTAACGCCGCCTGGGG
>VKOC01046711.1:0-27531 GCA_009364415.1 Spea multiplicata | reverse complement strand
AATCAAAAAATTAGTGCACATCCAAGAAATGCTATAAAAGCACCAATCTGAGGTATATATATTATGGCCAAATATTCATTAGCCCATCGCTACATCAAAGTACCCCAAATTTTGTGAGACCTTTCTTATTTTACCAATGAGCTGAGTCAATGCTATTTAAAGCCCTCTCTAAACATGTGTCTCTGTTGAGAGGAATACACTTAAATACATGCCCTGTGATAAGAACAGGCACTGATACAGTTATTGATGCTGTAGTGGTATCTGTCAGTTTCTGTAGCTCTGATAGTATTTTATTGCCATGTTTCAGAGTAGCAAGTTGTCTTATTGAAGCTAATGAAAGCTGGAGATTCTAAGAAGAGTCAATGATTTATTTATTTTTGACCTGTTGCTGACGCTCTTGAAAATATTCTTAATGTATAGAGTTCCTGAGCCTTGTGAATATTTAAGTACGGATGACAACAATAATAAGAAATGCATGCAAGATGTATGAAAAACAGATGTTTGTGAGCTTCAAATGAAAACTGCATTTCTAAGGGCATGGCCATTCCCTAGTATGTGAAAAAAGTTTAAATATCTATTTATCTAATATAATATGATCTATCTCTCTATCATCTAATCATGAATTAACCAGCCTGTGTAAAGAGAGCTACTAGTAACCATTATATAACCAATATTCTGCTTGTTTTTTAAGTGATCACAGATGACATTATTAGTGGAAGTTCTCTGTCCTGTAGATTTGAATATGTATATATGATAATGAAATAATGAAAGAGAGACATAGAAAATATAGTTCCAACTTCATGTTCCCATTTTTGTCATCTGAGATTTTACATCTTGAATCTACATTAAGTAGTCTACACTCAGGGCCGGCCGAAGGCGTAACGCCGCCTGGGGCGAAGTTTAAAATGCCGCCGGCGTCGGCGGGGGGGAGGCGGCATTTTAAACTTCGCCGACGCCGGTACTTACCTTTAAGAGTCCTGCGGCGAGTCTCCCTGCTCTGCCACCGTGCCGGCTTGTAATTCTGAGCGCCGGAAATTGACGCCACTTCCGGCGCTCAGCATTACAAGCCGGCACCAAGACCGAAGAGGGAGACTCGCCGCAGAGGAGAGAGAGAGAGGGGCGCCGAGCGGGTAAGAGAAAACCACTCAGCGCCCCTCTCTCTCTCTTCCGTTTAAAAAAAAAAACCGCTCGGGGCGGCAAAGTGCCGCCCCTTCCAAAGTGCCGCCTGGGGCAATTGCCCCAGTCTGCCCTATTGTAGGGCCGGCCCTGATGGTGGAAGTGTCATGGTATGGGCCTGCATGAGTGCTGCATGAGGGAGCTACAGTTCATTGAGGGAACCATGAATGCCAACATGTACTGAAACAGAGCATGATCCCCTCCCTTTGGAGACTGGGCGGCAGGGCAGTATTCCAACATGATAACGACCCCAAACACACCTCCAAGACGACCACAGCCTAAGGGTAAAGGTGATGGGCTGACTAAGCATGTCTCCAGACCTAAACCCTATTGAGCATCTGTGGGGCATCCTCAAACGGAAGATGGGGGACCACAAGGTCTCCACTAATGAGTGTACTCACTTTTGTTGCCAAGGTTTAGACATTAATGGCTGTGTGTTGAGTTACTTTGAGGGGACAGCAAATTTATTAGGCTGTATATAAGGCTGTATAAATGTTATACAGACTGTACACTCACTACTTTACATTGTAGCAGTGTTATTTCTTCAGTGTTGTCACATGAAAAGATAAAATTAAATATTTACAAAAATGTGAGGGGTGTACTCACTTTTGTAGGGATTCTGTCACACTATATGGCCATACATTGCTTAACCCTCCACTATGTCAAAATACCCCAAGTTTGGTGAGTCCTACCTAAGTTTTCATGGCTACATTGCCGAGCATATATATCATGAAGTAGCTGAATCAATGCGACTACATTGTATTTTAACCCAAATGAGACTCTCAAGCAATTGAGTAGGGTGAGTACTATTATGGTTCTGGTTTCTAGGACATAATACAAAATAACTACATTTGATAAAATTGCCCATTGTGTAAAGTGTAGTTTATTACTGAAGGGAATATTAGTTTATCATTAAACATGACAAAACGAGGAGACTTTACACCAATTAAAGCAAATATTTATTTAGTCACAAATATCTTTATTGAGATTACAGGCATAGATTGTGCCAAATATATTTTTTAAAGTAATATTCAAACGAGAGGTAACGGAGGAGAGCGGTAAAAAATATACTACTTATCTCTAACATGTTGATGTATGATCTGAAGCCCCTTTCTTCTTCCTATTCTTTATAACGAGGAGCAGTAATTTAATCAAAAAATTATTTAATAGGATGGTGCTGCAAAAGGCATAATGAATACTGTTAATATAAAGAAACAATTATCAGTTGTCTGCCTCTTCACTATTAAGCACAGCACAACTAAAATGCCATTTTTACTAGAGACTAGTTATTTCAAATAGCTAGGTCTTGTCATCATGGTAATTCATTTAAAATAGATAGACAGAGACTAGATAGAGATGCTTCAATTATTTTTTAAGTATTTTTACATAGTTATTGTCCCATATATTTTGTGTGACAAAAACGGTAAATACTTTCATTAATCTGTTAATCTATTACAATGTTACAAACAGGATTTAGAGGCAAATGGCCACTTTTAAAAAATTGGATGCCTAACAGTATGCAGAAACCCCATAATGCTGTTGGTCGGAGTAATTTAATTGCATGACCCATGTAAAAACACTAATCCCTAAAGTACAACATTCGTTTTCTCTAAAGTTCAGTTAACAATATACTTTTCTATCCATATTTTTACATCGATATGATGTTGCATGTCAAACAAGCTATAAATCCAATAATGGATTGCATTAATCCGTTACGGAAAAAACGGATATAATCATGAAGATTGCTCATGTAATCATTTTAAAATGTCTATAATGGTAATCACTTTCTCCATGAATCCTTATGTCTACATAAAATTATTATCACTATTATAAAACAGTTATTGTTTAATTATTATAAGTAAATTGATATTTTCTGGCTGGCTGAACTAAATGCATTCTCACTAAGTATTGTCATTTTAAAGTATTAATAAATAGAAGTACTTCTACATACTCAGTTTGTAATGGATCTCACTCAAAGGGGGAATGCATCCAATATTTGATTGGATGGAAAGCAGAGTTCCCATTTGGATACTATCAACGTCAAAACAATTTAAAAGAAAGCCTAAGGAACTAGTTTGCGGCACTTGAAAATAATTAGAAGGTAAATGTCAGCCTAAATATAATACAGATTAATTCCCAAACACATGGTTTAATCTACAAAATAGTCCCAATGCAGATGTTGTCTTTTTAGTTTTTAAATGGTCATGATGAGGCAGTTTCAGTGTTGGCTGTAGGATTATTCAGCAATGAGCTGTATTTCCTGTAACAAATAGAACATATGGCTGATCCAGTACTTTAATAACAAAATCGCACAGAATTCTTGTACTGTAGACATTCAGTATATATACATCTAAAACTGTTTATATATATATATATATACACACACAACACACACAATATTAAACAAATCCTTCTTTAGAAAAAAACAATAATTTTAAAAAATAATAATAATAAAATAAAATATTATATATATATATATATATATATATATAAACAACACCATCTATTGAAATACCCTGGGGGAAATTGAATAGGGTGCTTCAAAATTATGTCCAAAAGCATATGGGGACACGATCACCAGATTAAAAAAAATGGTTCGAAATAGCAAAATGTCAGTTATACCTATAAAGCAAAAACTATGAAAATATGAATATTTTCCAAACTCATGACAAATAGTAGTAGTTTTTTTTAAATTAGCTTTTGTAGATAAGCAAAAGACTTTTCAAATAAAGTAATAAAAGCTTTGCCTCAAAAATGTCACAATTTGTTTTAATAGAATAAAATTGATGGAATGAAAAAAAATGGTCCTAAAGAAGCCCTTTTTGTTTGGAAAAAAAACCCAATATTTAACTTGTGGTTATACTAAACGAGAGAGAAGAAAATTACAGCTTAACACGAGCACCGCGATAAAAATTAAAACAGCCTTGGTCATGAAGGGTACAAAAAGGCAAAAAAACAACAGTAAGGGGTTAAAAATGGTGCTTTTTTAAATGTATTTTGTTTAGCTTTTTTATAACCTTCACCTTTAATTGATATAGTTTTTCAGCAACTTGCTACAAAAGCATCATTTGAAGTATCTAAATCACAATGATTTCATTGCACAATTCAGAGCAACGTATTCATGTTAAGTAAAAGATTGTGTTTCCAAAATGAAGACAATTCTGGAATGAAGCCCTGACAAATGATTTTTCATAATTAGTACTTAACATGGATACATTGTAGTGAGCTGTTTCCAAGCATGCCATAAAGCAATTATTGCGGAATAAAAATATTGTAAATTCAATAAGATGATAATGCATAGGGATTTAAATGTATACATATGTATTGTATTTTGGTTATATCAAGGGGATCTGGACACATGTGTATGGCTAGTTTAGCTTAATTGCATGTGTTGATTTATTCTGATTTCAATTCAGCACTTGGAGGTTTACTTCGATCTGCTTAGAAAATAGAAAAAAATCATTTATTTATTAACAAGTAGTAAATTAGTGAGCAATCTTGTTTTTCCCAAAAGTCTTTCTTTTCAGATGTCTCGCTAAATTAAGCTCAATGTTTATCCACAGTAAACATCCACTTGCAGAGAGATAAAGTTGTTCCCCTGGATGCAATGTCCTTTCAGCATAAGATAAGGGTTATTTTTTGTGCAGCTAGTCTGCTAACAACTACAGAAATGATTTCCCAGTAGAGAGTTATGTGTTAATGGTGTGCTTTTAAACAATATTTCTGTCTTAGTTAAAAATGTATCTACAATAAGATTTTTCTAGTTTTCAATTGAGTCCTGGAAAACATTTGCATCTAAAGTTTCACTTTGACAAGATAATACAATTTTCATAAAGGTTATAAATCCCCATCACAGACATTTTGCTTGATGTGCAATATCGGGAGAAACAGACAGACTAGATGTACCAAATGGATCTTATCTTGCATTACATTTTCAACTCAAGTTTGCAGTAGTAGATGCACATTCAGCATCATTGCAGGCAGTTGGTTAGGCTTATATTGTGACATTATTTTAAGCCATAGATATGATCAATGATATGATTTCTATATGAAAGCTGGAGTACTTTGGGGTCAGTTTGAGATTTTAGATTAGCAATTGTTTCCTCAACTTCATGTTAGTCTAAAAGGTAGACAAAAATGATTATGGTATGTATGTGAATTCATTTATCATTTCTATAGTTGTTGGTTGGGATGGTTTCAATGTACAGAAGGTGCTGTAATCTGATATTTACTTACAAATTCTGAGTAAAATAATAAGATATTATCTGGCTTTGTTTTTCCTGACCCCCTTCAACTCTGTGCAGTGGGCTATACTGTTATATCCTGGCCCTCCCCTGATAAGGACATATGGTGCAGATAAGGATATTATTGAGACTTTGCCAACTAATTACACATCTCTATAGTGTAACAGGCTAGAGATCTCAGCTTTAACCCCTTCAGTCCCCTATGGACGTACCGTTATATCCAAAAAACGCATCCCAAGAATCCCCTATGGACGTACCGGTACGTCCTGCACTTCTTGCAGCGGGAGGGACACATCACTGCCACTGCACGGGAGATCAGGCTGTCTTTTGACAGCCTGGACTCCCCCTTGACAGCAGAAGCCAGCATCTCTGGCTTTCTGCTGCCCGACCTTATGTAACAGCTTCCAGCACGAACGCCCGAAAACTGTTACATTTTTAAATGCCGATCACGTCACTGCTGACATCCCCTGGAAGGTTATCGGAGGACAGGATATTCCCTGCAGGGATATCCGATCGCTCAGATGAGGCACAGACACTGTCATCGCTGTGCAAGTCTGTGGGGACTTGCATCGAGTTCGCAGTGTGATCGGTGCAGGGGGATCGCAGGGAGGAGAGTGAGAAACCATGTTTCTCACCCTCTTCACTTGCTGAAACACAAAACAAAGAAACAAGTGGTTATTGATTTAAAATAAATAAATCACTAAAATAATACAATAAATAAGGAATTAAAACAATAAGTGAGCTTGTGACATCACTGGATTAATATGTTCAAGAGGTCCCTAAAAGGATTTTTTTAATCCCTAAATTAAAAAATACAAAAAAATAACATAAAAATAAAAAATATATATAAAATACATAATAATAATCATTAAAAAAAAATAAAAAAACCCTACATCCCATTGCCTAACACAACCTCTAAACAGTATAACCATCTCGCCCCCGTTCACAACCCTCAAACCCGTTAAGCCATAAGCATTAAAATTCTGTGAATAATGTACATCTTATAGTATGTTCCCTATAAATTCTATGAAAGTATGGACAATCAATATAAATTAGGTATTTCTGAAATCAGAACACCTGAATTGATAAACTTGGAGGGGATTTTCCATCATTTTACCTAATTTTGTGAGGATTCAGAGGGAAATTTTTTAAAAGTTAGGTGTTTTTTTCTAATTTTCGCTAGTTTTTACTAAATTACAGATTTTCAGCTAATCATCTAACCATGGTATCAAAAGGAAGCCCTCTCTCTCCTTGAAAAAAAAACAATATATAGTTTACATGGGTAGACTATTTACAGGAAAGGAGAATGATCGCTGAACCGACATACCATCAAAATGGCAAAATTGCTCCGGGACTTGAGGTACCAAAAACCCCTGGGACTGAAGTGGTTAATTAGGTATTATAAAGAAGTGTGAGAAGTTTGCCCTTTATTAGTTAATATGGCGAGATTAGATTTTTCACCTTGATACAACTGACTGTTTGATGAATACAAACAATTACTTTAAGTTATTGCATTTGGATTGAAGCAGAAGTTCCAATAACAAGACAAAACAGTACAATTAAATGTGTAGTTCTTATATTACATAAACCCATCTTTATGAAATAACCATGGTGTCTGACTCTATTTTTGGATTAATATGTTATGTCATTCTGGAGTATGTGAGAAAGACTTAGCTTGATTCTCAAAGAAGGCAAATTCAATTTAATGGGTTCTAAAATTGAATCTGCGTACTAAATGTTAGTGAGACTGAGTGCATTTGCCATTATGGTATTGGATTTCCTTTCTTTATTAGTGGATTGATGGATGGGCTGCTTGATAGAGGCTTCCTTCAATGTATTCTTATTGTGCCTGTTTCAAAATGGATGTTATCACTGTGGCATGACTAGACTACTGATTTATATCATGATTGTAGGTTGTATAGCTACAAGCATTAGTTGCACAAAGAGGGGGAGAGGGTTATGCTACTTTACAGATCTCTGGTTAGACATCACCTAGAGTATTGTTACATCACTAGAAGCCACATCTCCAGAAGGACATAAAAATCCAGGAGAGAGTACTCGAAGGTCTTCAATATATATATATATATATAGCTTGGGGATAGAAGGGATAAGATATGTATCCCTTTGGGTTTCAGGGTTCTGGACACATTTTCCCCTTGGGAAGAGAGGACAATTTTAATAGTATTACTTTAGTTATTTTTAGGGAAGAAGTCTTCTCACTCTCATGTCTATAATAATGGAAGCCTTGCCTGTACATTTAAACACGTGAGAATGCATTAACAGTTATGATGAAAATTATGACTTGGCTCTGCAGCCCTCTAAACACAGAAGATTTTTTTTTCTGTTATTGGTAATATGGTTGGTGTCACTGTCACCCCTTTCGGTACCAGGCGCGCGCGTGCAGAAGACTGCTCGCATGCGACGGTTACCAAAGGCATCAGTTAACCCCTTCGGTGCAGGGCACGTGCGTGCAGAAGATTGCTCGCAAGCGACGGTTACCGAGAGCATCGGTTAACACCTCCGATGCGGGTGGTCGGGGGTCCAACCGCCGGCATAGAGGTCAGAAGTTGTGAGCTAGGAGTCTTGCTACCGACGGGCATCATATTGCTTGACAAAGCAGTGACTCCCAGTATTCGGTACTTCCCTGCGCTCAGTCCGGCATCATTCCTCCTGGCAGTAATGAAGGGGGCACGGCTGGCCTGCTTCGGAGGCGGAGTTCTGGGAGGTCATCCAGAGCTGCTGTGGCGCGATCAGGCGGACGGAGCTTGAGATGAGCGCCGGATTTAAAAACCCTGGAAATGCTGTAGCTGGTACCCTGTTGTGGTCTTCGTTGCTGTTTGCATGCTGCTGTCTAGTTCTCTGAGTTTCTCTGGATTTTTGATCCTTTGCTTGCCTGACCATCCTTTGCCTTGCGATTTTGTACCATGTCCTGTGTCTCCCGTTTTCCAGTTTCTGACTCATCCCGCTCCGTTACCGACCTGGCTTGTAGGACTACCCGCTTTCGTGTACTGCCCTGACTTTCCTGACCATCATGTTTGTTGTAACCTTTGCACTGCTGAATTAGTTCCTGGTTCCTGCGTTTGCTGTTCCTGCTCTTTGCATCCAACTCATTCCTATATTTATCCGCTTGCACTCCTTACTGTTGGGATCATCTAAGTCCCAGCTCCCTGCCACTAAGGGTCTCCTATGGTGGAGGGCTTCTGGGCAGAAAAACTTCAGCGGTGTGCGCCTTAGTGTAAGTAGGGGGACAAATACCAGGATGAGAGGTCATGCTCTAAAACTATAAAACTAAAACCTTAAGAAATTAATTCAAAATCCTTATACTAACATATAAGGCCCTCCATAATATCGCTCCTCCATACATTTCTGCCCTCATAACAAAATACTCCCCTACTCGATAGGGAAGTATTTATGTTCTTCCCATGGGTTAAGACTTTCCTACTCATTTTTAATTTTACCCATCTACAAGACTTCACTCAGGCTGCCCCATACTTCTGGAACCTACTTCCACTGAGCCTCCAGCTTTCTCTCTCATTCAAGAAAAATCTCAAAACCACTTTATAGAAGCATACCACCTCAGTAGCTGGAACTTACCCGACATTAATACTAACTAATGGTTAACACAGTGAGGGAATTTAAACATATATGGAAAAGGCATGAGACAAGACCAAGGAGCATATTTTTGGAGTTTTTAACTGTAAAAAAAAAGGATTGATGGTATCTTTTGTCACATTTTTACAGTTTCATATTGCTATGGTGATCCTGATTAAGTGACAAAAACACTGCAGAGAAGAAAAGAGTTAACGATATTGCTATTGCAATCATTAAAGTATAAAAATGGTTTTATTTGTGTGCTGGATTTTCGTATCTGATAAAGTACAAATTATATGCCATGTATTCATAGACTCGTTTTTATGTAGTACAGGTCAGCAACTTGAGTGTTCACACATACAAGAGAAATGTGTAAACAAATTACCACTAAAATAGATGCCCCTCACAAATCGCAAACATGGCACAAATCACAGAACAAAGACAATAGCACCATAGAGGACACTCTATGTCCAGCGCGACAGACTCAAATGTTCATACAGCACTCATTCAATCACTTTTTAACAAGAGATAACTTAGAAAATGGAAGTCATCGCAACAATCTACATTTTATTAACATCCCTGAAACAGTCAAGCTTCATGAACTGATCTCTACCCTAAAAGAATGGCTGGTCAACACTCTGCATCTTCCTCATGATTCTGACCACCCTGGATGGGTCTGGATCATGAGTACTACCTAAAACCAAGACATTCTATGCCTTGAATTTCAAGGACAAAAAAAACATCCTCTTGGAATATCAGAAGTTTCCTGAACTTTTGTTTCATCCCACCAGGGTGATGATCTTCTAAGATTACTCAGCTCAAGTCATAGTGTAGAGAATTTGCTTTCATGTGTAAATTGCTCAATGAAAAAAAGGTGAAATATACTCTCATATGTCTGGTGAAACTAAAAGTTATCTATGACAGCCATACCCACTTGTTCAACACCTAAGAAGAGGCCCACTAACACCTATCCATGTGGAACCTCATGTAATGCACAAGGGGCACATACATTCACTACCGCTAGTAGTATGATCAACAAATCCTTTAAAAGTTCACTTTAGTAGTGACCTACTAGATGTCTATAATGTTTGTTTTAAATATTATTGTTTCTGTTGTTCTTTGGTTAATCTTTACACTCATCTAACATACTTACCAAAGGTGCCACCAGTCCCTCCGATGGGAGACATAGGACATGGGGTGTCCCTGGAAGCACTCCTGCTGCTCTTACATTGCCGAAACAGTAAATTCTCTGGAAGGACACTAAACTCTCCACCTTAAAAGCTAATTGGATTATGGAATGTATTTCTGGTTCCTACTGTAACAAGTCACAGGGGGGTAGCAATTTTTAAGCAATACTATTAACTACACAATACATTCTACACAACTGGACGTTAAAGGTAGATATGCTATTCTAGATATTTCTTTTGGTCACAAACAGTTTTTACTCATTAACTTTTATGCACCCAATACGCATAATGTGCAATTTTACTGTAAATTCCGTGAATTGCTCGGTATTAACCCATCATCAAATTATTTTAGGTGGGGACTTTAATGCTGTTTTAGACCCTAGACTGGACAGACTGGGACCATCCTTACAATCGCCACTACCCACTAATACAAGTATAACCCTACTGTACATTTAATTGACCCCTGGTGCATCAGCCACCCCACAGCTAAGGATTTTATCCATGTTTGTTAAGGTTCACAGCTCTTCCTCTTGATTGTATCTATTTCTAATCTCTCCGATCCTACTAGGTCAAGTTCAACCACCATTACGGGCCATGCTCCAGTGGAACTCCAATTAGATCTCACCACCCAATATTGTATACATTGGAGATTCCCACAATATCTTATTACTATTAAAGATTTTAAATTGTTTTGGAAAATACCTAGGGACATTTTTTGAATAAAAATATTGAGCATATAGACATCATCTGTTGTTTTTAGAAACTGCTAAAAGAGCATATATAAGAGGATATATTTCTTACACCGCTAGACAAAGAAAAGATTGCAACAAAAAACAGAAGTCTATCTTTCTACAGTGAGAAAGATTATTTAAAAGTGGAGAACATTTAAGACAGTTGCCAATTTTCCCAGGAGTGGAAGTCCCAGCAAATTAACCAATTTTTTCCTCTGCTGTATAGATTTGGGTCCCATAACTGGCTTCTATGTAAATAAACATAAATCCAAGGTGTTATGCCTGCAAGGTCAATCCAAACCCCCTCACATATTGAACATCAATTCCTTATCTGAGTACCAAAGAACCCACCAGATTTATACAAACTGAACTATATACCAATTATTGACAAATTAAGAGAGAGTTAGTGGAATGGAAAGACATACGTTTATGATACTCTGGCAGAAAAGCACTGATCATGTGATCACTTTCCCAAGATTACTTTATTTAATACAAGACTTACCACTATTAATTGCACAATACACATCAGACAATAAAGCGCTCACCATAGCATTTTGCAACTTTATCTGGCAAAACAATCACAGATAAAATTCACCAAAATAAGTAACCTAGGCTTCAACCTTTCTAATATCTGGGACAAGAACATAGCAGTCCTAAAACACTACTCTATTCAGTGGATATGTGACACAAAGTTATAAATTGATTCATCTATCAATCAATGTTTTGGAGGCACTACTGCCTTATTGACTCTATTACACACATCAGTTATACATCTGGAACAGGAATACTCCAAAATGCCTTACTAACCTCCACTATCTATACTACCTGTGCAGAGTTGGGAATAAAATATCTACTACCTTTTACAAATGTTACACTTCACTTATCACACATCCTGGAAGAATGCAGACAAAAATTTCTGTTCATATACCATGGTTTGCCTTTCTCTAGGACAAAGATTTCTACAAATACTACACGTTACAATCGGATTGGGAAAACCCATCAGATGCCCTCTTGAAAACACTCTTAAAGACTAGTCATATCTATAAGCTTATCAAACCTAGTAAATAACATAAAGGCCACAAGACAGAGATGGAAGGTTGGCTGACTAATGCAACTTAAGAAAGTACATCAGGCATATTGTTACCCACAATAACAATATAAAATTGGAATACTACAATCTGATTCTTGTCCGAACTGTAAAACACACCAAGCAGACCTATACCATTGTTTAAGGAGCTGCCCACCAATCCATTCCTTTTAGATAGAAATAGTCAGATATTTTACTAGCCTGGGTTCCCCCCAGCTGACTCCTGGCTCAGAATCTTGAGAATTCTAGCTAATGACCGACCAGGAGGACATAAACCTCCACAGATCATTTGGCAGTGGCACGGAAATCCATTCTACAACAATGAATCCATCAAACACCGCCCACATTATCTAGTATTCTTTTAGGTTCTGTAGAGGAGTTTGGGAGAGAGCTGGAGGATCAATGCTGCTTATGTTATTACAGTTAAGAAAGTAAACTACATCCAACTATTGTACACAACTCTGTGAGTCGTTGGAATTCAATCTGGTTTTATATTTTTGCTCTCCCAACCAACTGCATTACTCACGATCAACCATTTCATCTATGAAGTGAAGCAAGTACTTCATTACCATTGATATGTATGTATGGGGTACATTTGTGCTAAATTTGCAGCAATAGAAAGACTGTAAAAACAAAAACATCAACTTTACAAAACACACAGGAATACAGCATATATTATGTTTCAACATCTCCGTGTGGTAGACGTATAATGTAGCTGCAACAAAACCTTAGAACTGTACCAGAAACATAATTAATGTTTGTAATAGGGATGCCCAGTACCCACAATTAACCAGAAGTATGGGTTAAGCAAGACAGTGGTATCCAAATACAAACAGGTTAAATGATATGTTACGCTTTGGAGCTCTATTACCAAACTGGACCAAAGGATGTATAGCAGGGCCAGAAGGGGGATGACTAGGCAGTCCTGACCCTTTAAGGTCAGGAGCCACCAAATTACAATATACACAGCCACATTTTATGTTTTTATAGTGATGTAGCACCAAGATGCCTGTATCCAGCTGGCAGGATGCACTATAGTACCCGATCTACTGCGGGCAGAGCAGCATCTATCTCCCTCCAGGCATTTGCCCCTCGGGCCTGATATTCTTTTCTCTTAAAATATTTTTTCGGAACTGGGCTATGGTCAAGCTGAAGCTTCACACACGAAAACAGGGTGTTTAATTACAGGGAAGGCAAATTAAAATAAATAAATTAGACACCAAACCTTTTTATGACAGAAAACTCCAAAGTATTTTCCTTGTCTTTATAAAAATGAAATAACTACAATGGCATTAAATGTTTGGTCATGGTAATTCATTTCCCCTTAAGCATAGAAATTGTTGTGGTTAAGGGGTCTCTCTCAGTCGTAGAAGTTGCCAAGTGTGTATTACACACATTTCGTCTCTATGTCACTTCTGAGCACTTGTTAAATATGCTGTCTTCTATAATAGTAGTTCATGAAACCCCATAAATCTTACATCTCTATAATAGAGCGTTTGATTTCATTGTGCAAAATAAATGCCAGAAAGATAATTGAAACCACTTCTTGCTCGCTAATGACATGGGTTATTAATTGGAGGATTAAATAATGTTCTTCACATTAACTTAAAAAACTGAGACTTCTGTTGTACATCCATGAATGTTTTGTATCTGCTGTGTCCTACATTGTCCACACAACATGTCCTTCACATTCTGTCATGCTAACTACTACCCGAGATACTTAATTTCCCTGTTCTCTGCATACTGATCCTGTCCCATAAATTCCAAAACCCCATCTCAAAAAGATTTACGTGGCTTTATCTGACATACATGAAATAACATTTTAACTCAAGAGTAAATGGCTGTATTTTCATGTGCTGTACTGTTTTATGTATTGTGATTGATCGTGGTTAAATAACCAAGAACAGATCTCATGGGATACATATTTCAGTATGTTTCCTTCATGCCGAAATATTTCAGGTTCAATGCCTTGTTCTGTCAAGATACCCATCAAATGCAATAAACAAATGTGTGTTCTGAAAAAAAAAACTATGTTTACATTTGTTAATGTTGAAAATTGTACAGCTTTCCACATAAGAAGCTTATCAATTGTTGTTGGTTTTTTTTGTAACAATTGATATTACAAAGCATTCAAAAACGGACATTCCACAAATGCTACAATTTGTTGTAGCAGGGAAAAATAGTTTGGAAGTAAGGAAAACAAATATGGGTTTATAAAAGCAGACTGGTAAGAACTGGAAAATACATACAAAGTTACAGAATTAGTGTTACACATGAGTTGTATTGATTGTCAATATCATTACTGCATATCTGAGATGTAATTTATTGTTTATTTAGTGCTTAAAGTTCTATGAAAATCAAAATGCTCTTGAAATGGATGTATTCAGAACTTCAGAAATGTTACAGAAATGTAACAGCTGCTTTTTCTGACATACTGGCATTCAAGATAGCTGCATATTTTTTTCATAATTTCATTCACTCCATTGACAATTTTTAACTTTACCAACATTTGCCAATTTCATTAATTTGCACGAAGGTCCAAAAATGAAGAGGGGCCCCGATGAAACAAATAAAAACAAAACAAATTATAACAAATAAAGAGAAACAAATATATACATATTGTCACGTACAAGTAGTTTGGAGACACCGTGGTCAGGTAGGACTCCAGGACAGAACAGTTCAGACAAGCCGGGGTAAGGATTCCGTAGAACAGGATAGCCGATAAACGTGGCCGAGGTCAGGATTGAGGAGATCAGGATAAACGGTAACAAGCCGAGGTCAGGATACAGGATAACAACGTAGTCAGGCAAGCTGAGGTCAAACACAGGAATCAGGAAGGTAAACGCTATCTGGGTGCTAGCACAAGGCATAGACGACCATCAGAAGGCAAGGTGTAACTGGTCTGAGGGGTTTAAATTGCAAACCGCGGAGGAAGTCTGAATCTCCAATCAGCCCCCTCATGACATCACTTCCGGTGTCCGGGAATCGCGACCATCTCGAGGGTGGCGTAATCTACCTTCATAAAGTCCTGCATTTGGCGAGTTTGCCACTAGAGCGCGAGCTCTGAAGCTGGACCCCATGTACCAGGAGGTCTGCCTCTCCTGCGCGGCACTTCGGAGGACAGCAGCGGAAGTGATCGTGTGGTGAAGGGGGTAACACATATAAATAATTCCAAAGTCATCACATAACAATTAATTTTCCACTCCCAACAGATACCAAGCGGGAACTTGGTGCCTATTTTGAATATTCAAAAGACGTGTCTCATATTTATTGATGTTGTAATATTTCCTCCTCTAACTTCAAATTTACATTGTTCAAATCTCATAAAGGCACTGGACGGCACTGGACTACTATTTATTTTAATCCTGTGTCTCAACATTTGAATGGAGGAAAACAATATCAAGAGCTCCATTTTGCGCCCAAGAATGTGTCCATAAACACACATATACACATACACTGCCCTTCCACACTGCCTTTATACACACCTGCCCATAAAAATACGTATACACATACACTGCCCATAAACACACATATACACATACACTTCCCTTACACACACCTGCCCATATGCGTTGCCTTTACACACATACCTGCCCATTAACACATATATACACATACACCTGGCCTTACACACACACCTGCCCATTAACACGCATAAACACATACACTGCCTTTACACACGGCCAGCCCATAAACACGCATATACACATACACTGCCTTTACACACCCTGCCCCATAATACACACATGATACATATACACTGCCCTTACACACACCTGCCCATACACACTACTTTTACACACACTTGCCCATAAACACACACATATACATACACTTCCCCTTATACACACACATATGCACATATACTGCCCTTACACACCCCTGCCTTTACACACACATATGCACATACATATACATATGCACACCAGCTTATAAACACACATATACCTACACTGCTCTTACACACACCTACCCATGAACACACACATATATATACATACACTGCCCTTACACCCCTTTCTCCCTATCTCTTACCGTTCTCATCTTCCATCCTCCATCCAATTTTGGAAGCGCGAGGTCCATCGCTTCAGACTACAGCTTCCGCGTCGGCTTCCCGCGAGCCTGGGGATAATGTCATATCCCGGAGCTTGGCATCATTTGCCGGTGCATAGTGATGATGGAGCATGTGAGCCGAGGTCTGAAGTGACAAACCTCATGCTCCCTAATGTTGGGCCGGTTAGAGGGGGACTGTGATCTTCCCAACCAGCCTTGAAGCTGCTGATCGGGCGGCTGTCCCCTCGCAGCTGCGCATCTTTCACCTCACACGTCCTACGCCCCTGTGTTTAACCCCACGTGACAATGGCTGATTTTATTTATTGTACACTTCATGACAATGGCTGTTTTAACATTTCTGCAGTGCTCGTGTTTAGCTGTTATTCTCATATACTGAACCCAGACGAATTATAAATTGTTTTTTTCAGGACAAAACGTCATTTTGATTGTATCATTTAATTTACTGTACAAAGTATAAAATATGGTGAAAATTAAGAAAAAAAATACTTTATCAGACTTTTACTTGAAAAATATTTTACTCATCTATAAAAGCTAATGAAAAAAAAACTGCTAAATAGATTCTACTATTTCTCCTGAGTTTAGAAATACCCAATGTTTTTATTACCCAAGTTATAGGGCAATAATTAAAATTTATTAAGAATTTTTCACTATAGAAGCATTTCAGCGACACCGCTTATGCTTAGGAGGTTCTTTTAAATCCGGGGTCTACTGCTATACAATGTATGGTGGACATTGACATCTAGAGGAGGGGCTGCATGGGCCCCTGCTGCCGATCACGGTGTTGCTGAATGCCTCGACATCGAGCAATTATAGCAACACCATTTGAGTGAAGAAAGCGATCATAGGTCGCATAGATTTGTCTGGAGTGATGTCTGTGAGAGATTGCTCAGAAACATGAATTAAAGTCTCTCTGAGTTGAGTTGGTGGGGGAAGGTGTGTCTGGAGAGATGTTTGTGAGGGATAGCTCAGGAACTTACTGAAGGCTTTCTTAGTTTAGTTGCTGGGGGAAGGTGTGCCCAGAGTGATGTCTGTGAGGGATAGCTCAGGGAACATGTATTTAAGGCTCTCTAGTTAGCACTCACTGATTCTCCATAGTCCTAAGCTTTCCGTTAGCATTTGTTTCTAGGTAGTGAGGGTGATTTGGGCATGATCGAGTCACATTATTGTTTCAAAAACTCTAAGCACTAATTGGAACTTCACTAATAAAAAGTCAATGCAAAAATAAATTGTTGAGAAAGTATTTTTCACAAGGCAAGTATCATAGGGAGTGCAGGCAGTTAGAAAGTTGGTGACAGAGCCGCTCCTTCCTTCTCATAAATACTTTATTATTTATTATTTACCAGACCCAGCTTGTTTTATGGCTTACTGGGTACCTTCTTTAAAAATTGAACCCGACTTAAAGAAGCAAAGAAGCTGCAAGAAGAAACAAATGTATATTCTGTTTCTTTATATGAGTGGAGAGCTCCCTCTTCGTTGTTGTGTAAACTTAATTGTAAAGAGAAGTACAGTATATATATATATATATATATATATATATATATATATGACTGTGGAGGCCATTGGAGTACAGTGAACTCATTGTCATGTTTAAGAAACCAGTTTCAGATCATGTGAGCTTTGTAACATGGTGCATTATCCTGCTGGAAGTAGCCATCGGACGATAGGTACACAATGGCCATAAAGGGATGGACATGCAACAATACTCAGGTAGGCTGTCACATTTAAACGATGCTCAATTGGTACTAAGGGGCCCAAAGTGTGCCAAGAAAATGTCCCCCACACCATTACACCAGCAGCAGCTTGAAACGTTGATTCAAGGCGGGATGGATCCATGCTTTTATGTTGTTTATGCCAAAGTCTGACCCTGTCATCAGCTAGAATCGAGACTCATCAGACCAGGCAACATTCTTCCAGTCTCCCATGGTCCAATTTTGGTGGGGCTGTGAGAATTGTAGCCTCAGTTCTTAGCTGACAGGAGTGGCACCCGGTGTAGTCTTCTGCTTCTGTAGTCCATCTGTTTCAAGGTTCAACATGTTGTGCATTCAGAGATGGTGTTCTGCATACCTTGGTTGTAACGAGTGGTTATTTGAGTTACTCTTGCCTTTCTGTCATCTTGTACCAGTCTGCCCATTCTCCTCTGACCTCCGATATCAACAAGGCATTTTTGTCCACAGAACTTCCGCTCACTTGATATTTTCTCTTATTTGGACCATTCTCTGTAAACCCTAGAGATAGTTGTACGTGAAAATCCTAGTAGAACAGCAGTTTCTGAAATACTCGGACCAGCCCGTCTGGAACCAACAACCATGCCATGTTCAAACTCACTTAAATCTCCTTTCTTCCCCATTTTGATGCTCGGTTTGAACTTCAGCAAGTTGTCTTGACCATGACTACATGCCTAAATGCATTGAGTTGCTGCCATGTGAATGGCTGATTAGCTACTTGTGTTAACAAGCAGTTGAACAGGTGTACCTAATAAAGTGGCCAGTGAGTGTAAATCAGTTAATAGAATACATTTTCTGCTTTAGAGTTTTTGTCCTCTTGTAAATATACAACATTTGCTTTGGGTTTGGATGCCTCAACAGCGCAAAACACCTCTTATAGGGTGAATACAACCCTTTGCTGTAAAGCAAAATTAAGTATATCTTGGTTTTAAAGCTATATTCATTTTTCTGTCCAGGAAGCAAGACTCACAAGAGCAAGATAATCACCAAATACAAGAGGAATATTTGACAACCCTTCTCTGAAACCTGCTATGAACATCCAGATTTAAGTACTGTAAAAGCTCAGGTATAGTATGCACCTGTATGTAATACACAGATATAACTTTAAGCTCAATGCTGCAGGTAGAAATAATGTGCTTTCGTATAATATACTCACTCCAGATTAGGCCTCTAGCTGATGATCAGTGAGACTGATCAATGACCTAAAGTTTTTTTTTAATGTTGTGTATGTATGATAAGAGAAAATAACCACAAGCTTAATGTTAATTACATGGACATTTCAAAACTAAAAAGTATAAATAGTTTTGCTATTCTGCAATTCACTCCGATTTCACACAGAATATAGGATTTTTTTGCCACACATAATATAACTATAATATATTATTCAATGGGTTCTCATTTTTTATTTTGGTAGCACAGCTATCCTTTTGGTATTTTGTAGGAAAGAGGACCATAATATCAGATTAATGTCAGTCATATTAAAAACATTCAAGCTATTCCCTATACCATAACAAAGTCTATTACTGGCATTCAATCTGCATTTAATCTGCATTATGAATGGCTGGTCTCTGTGGATTTCTCCTGAACTGGTGCCTTTTATAATGTATGTTGAGGTGAACCTGCGTAAAGTATGTTGGATTGGTATATAGTATCTTATCTAATATAAAGTATAAGTCTACTTTTCTTTTTAGAAGAATTTTTTTAATGTTCTGGGGCTAGAGCCCATGGCAAAATACAACTGTATTGTTGAGGCCAAAAATGAATCTACAAATGGAGAGCTTTTTTTAAGCACATTAGACACAACGGTTCTGCTGGTATTTGCTCTTGCTCAGGTCAATGCAACGTCTTTACATTTCTGTACTGTCTTCTATTCCCAAACAAAATGTTCTAAAGAGTACATGTGCATTTGGAACTCCATGCTGACTGATGTGGTCCCTGTTTTACATTGGTAAATGTAAAAGGAATAAGCTCCTTTCTTATTTCAAATTATCTCCTCTCAAGTGCTCTACTGCATCATTAGTATCTGTAACCACATTGATTTCCGCTTAGAAAGTTCATGCTGCTCTTTTTTAACACCAGCAAAAAACACTATTGTATTCAGACAATTATCATCGATGAGCTGAATCTGAGCAACTTGCAAATCCTGGCGCACATGAATGATTGCAGGTGAGCTTCTTTGATGCAAACACACTAATGTTTTACATGGTTTCTCAAATGCTCCCGGTCTGCTGTGCAAGGGTCTTATTCTGTAGTCTCTGACACAGTTTCAGTATAGTATTGCATTTTGCTTTGAAAAAATAGTTTGTACCTATGTGCTGAATGTTTTTTCTAAAGTGCCTGTTTGCACGGACATAACTACAGGGGTTGCAGGGTTGCCGCTGCCGCCGGGCCCTTCTTCCTGTCTCCTCGTACCGGTTCAAAATTGTTTGGAAAGGGCCCTTCTGACTTGGACCTCACCGATCCAGGTTGGAAGGCTCTTTCTAAACTATTTTAAATCAGCACGAGGAGAAAGGAACATATCAGGGTCACGTGACGTCATGTGACCCCGTGGAGAAAGCTGCAACAGTGGTGAGAGGTAAGCAGGGATGGAAGGTGGGATACTTGTTTGCATACATATAAATATAAATATATATATATTTATATGGATGCATGTATACTTGTGTGTGTGTGTGTTGAGCATGCATGTATACCTCTGTGTGTATGAGCAAGCATGCGTGTGTACTTGTGTTTGTGTGTGTATGGATGTGTACTTGTGTTTGTGTGTGTGTGAGCATGGATGTGTACTTGTGTTTGTGTGTGAGCATGGATGTGTACTTGTCTGTGTGTGTATGAACATGGATGTGTAATTGTGGGGTGAGATGGAGTGTGTGTTAGTGAGTATGCAATTTGTAATCCAGGTACCAGTACAAGATTGAACATCAGCTGTAGCTGAATGCGTAGGACCATTCAACAGAAGATTTATGCTGTACTATTTTTTCCAATCTTTTTGCCTTGACACAGACAAGTGCTGAAAACTTTGGGATATTCCGTTACCGTATTTATATATTATATTTATTTCAAGAAAACCAGAGTATGTCTCTGCAGTATCAAAGATCTCAAGTTGTGAGATCCCCAGGACTTCCCAATTTCACATGTTCTTGTTTATGCTTTTGGGAAAGAGATGTCATATCAGAGTTAGTCATAGTGCTTCTGTCGCTTTCTTTACTAATCTTCTAAATCTCCTTAAGGATAAATTATTTGTTTGAGCTCATTATATATGTCTTTTGGCAGTTAAATGATTGAAACAGATAGCTGAGCACAAACACTAAATTAGAAAAATATAGTTTTTTTTTGTTTTTAGTACTATGGGAGAATGAGTTAGTGATTTTATGTAGACTTTTTATGCTTTCATCCTTACAATATTAGACATAAAAACTTGGTGGAACACATTTATTCAAAATACCATAATTTACTACTGTACATAAAGAAGAACATGCATATGTTGTTCTTACAGTTTTGTATATTATGATAATACCTTTATCTGAGTGCAAAGACTCATAGTATATGAGTCCAAAGTTATCATAGTTAGAAAACCAAGAAATCAAAGTGTTATAAATGACAAAAAAGACAAAAGGAAAGTACAGGCACACACAATCCATGTGTAAAACGTCGTGGATTAAAACAAGATACAATAAATGTCTATGATGATTAGTGAAAAATATTGCTTGTAATTTATTGCATGACCATAAGGAATAAACCAGAAGTTGATGGCTAAATGCTAGGCATATATGTAAATAAGTCAGGACAAGCAGTTGTGTTCTACAAGCAAACTATATTTATGGGTAAAGTACACAGTTTCTAATAATGAACAAAATTTTTTAAAGAATGTAATATTACGATAGTACCTGTAGGATTTGGAGCCAATCACAAAGAATTGATTGAGGCTTAACGTTTATATTGTATCTGCTGTCAGAACCGGCCTTGGGTGTTCTGGCGCCCTGAGCGGACTACTCCTCTGGCGCCCCCCCATCCCAAAAAGAGAAAGCAAAAAAATAGTCACAAAACTCCCCTTTCTCACTATCTATCCCCTCTCCCCCTTTATCACTATCTACCACCTCTGCCCCTTCTCACTGCCTTCCCCTTCCCCCTTCTCCCTACTTCTCATTATCCTTACTTACCTTGTTGAGTCCTGCGGTGGGAGCGGGAGGCGTCCGTCTTCCCGCTCTGCCGCGGTGCACGCTTTACAGCTGAGCACCGGAATATGACATTATATTTCGGTGGTCAGCATGAAACGCCAGCACCGCAACGGAGTCACGGAGAGTGAGGGGCACCGAGTGGTTGCTGAAAACTTCACAAGCTCGGCGCCCCTGCCTGGGACTTAAATAAAAACATTGTTTTTTTTGTTGTTTTAACTTTATTTAACATCCTTCATGTTAAATAAAGTTTAAAAAAAACTTTAGTTAACATGGAGGATGTCAAATAAAGTAAAAAAACCCAAACCAAACCAACCCCCCCCCCCCGATGTTTTAATTTAAGTCCCGGAAAGGCGCCCCTGTTGCCATGGCGCCCTGTACAGGTCGCACATCCCTAAGGCCGGCCTTGTCTTCTATATATTATTACAAAGGTACTCAGTGGCTACTAAAGCTTTTCTTTAACAATTGTTCCAGGCATCTTTGTTCTGGTTGTTAAGATTACCTGCCATTGCTCTGCAGGACACTTCTGGACTCTCCTCTTCTCAACAGCTGTTCCAAGTTATTCACCTGTCTTGGAGCCTAATTAGCAGCGATATATTAACCAGCCTTTGCTTACAGAGTGCTCTCAGATACCAGATGTGTCAGACAATGGGATCTATGTGACTGAAACAAGCAAAGAAAAAGCTATAAAGAATAGAGAGAGGAAAAAAGTCTAGCAAGGTTGACCTATGAATGAACAAAATGAAATGTTATGGCAGCTGTAGGAAAAAGGTTGTGTTATCTTTTATTTATATAGTGGCAACAATTTACGCAGCGCTTATATATTGCTGCTCTAGTCGATGCATTGTGATTCCACCCCTACAAGAATTACATTAACGGATCCTTTCACACATGCAGATGACGTTCCTTCCTACCCTTGCTTAAATATATACGGGAAAGGGAAATCTCCATTTAAGGGTGGTATTTTTTTAACCGTGTACCTCAGCGTCTATATCAAATATGTTTGGAGGATAGATTTTTCATCAGCTGTACATTTATAGATTAAAACATGTGATGCTGTAAATTCCTTCAAAAATATCATACATGCTGTAATGGCTCATTTGTTATACCAAATAGAAAGACATAGCAGTCATAATCCTGTTTTCTGATTTTTTTATATTTACAAATTAAGATTTCTGAGATATGTTCAGCATCAAAACATTTGGTAAAAAGAAATTACTACCACAGAGCTTCATTTGTAAAGATTGGAATTGGGAGCAGCATATAGTATAAGAAAACAGTTTGCTATACTCTCCACCTATACAAGAGGGTAGACTAAATGACACTAAGTGGACCCAGGAGGACAAAGGAAGAAAAGTAGACACAGAAGACATGGAGTCTGGTGCTGGTAGAGGTTTTGCAGCAGGCGCAGAAAATTGACAGGACAGTTTCTATCTTTGTACTAAACAAAAAATTCTAATGATTAGAAATGAATGCATGGGGTATAGCAAACAGATACATAGTAAACAAAGAGGCCTTTGCGTAACCTGACAAAATAGATTGGGCAATCTGAAAATGTTCCATATCCATAAGTAGTAATAATTGACATTTATGCAGGATCGCTATTTCAGGGCTAGTCAAAGTGACAACTAATAGTATTAATAATATTCTAAAGCTTAGTTACTACTTTGGCTGGCAGAGTATCACAATACTTAATTTTTATACTTCACGTCGCCATCATTTTAATTCTAAAGTTCTTTAATGAATCACTGAATTGAAACAATTGTGTCTCATATAAAAATGCCCCGGTTTTATTTTCTATAACACTTTTTGTGAGGCCATTTGTAACATTAGAAAACATATGCAGGTGTTCATAAGATACATTTCTGTCTTTTTTATTTAATTTTATACTGTGCACCACTTCACATGTCTTACATAGTAAGGGAATAAAATTAGATCACAAGGGTTCTCTTTACACGGTGGGTATATTCTGCCCTGCATTCCTCTAAATTAGCAGCATATATGCTGATACTACTACTTGTTTTTATTTAGGAATTCTACTGCATTCTACTACAATTTAATGAAGGAACAACATAATAAAGGAACATTTTAGTCCCCAAAACTATTTTTAATGGATGTTACATTTAACTGCATGCACATTAGAGAAAGCATTTTTTAATTAGAAAATTAGACTTCTTTCCGACTTAAGTCCTCATCTCGATGCCTCTACTATTCACATGTTAACTTTTTGCACAAACCCAATTATACTCCCATTAATATGACTGATGTCACTAATGTTGCAGCAACCAATCACAAACATCAGTTTTCAGATTGCATTGCATGTGATTGGCTTTTAGTACTGAAGTTGATTTCAATGGTAGCTTAGCTCCCTTTCATTAGATCGTGATTTCTACTAAGCATGTGCAAAAAAAGCATACCGGGGAATGTTCCCTGCTCTAAGTAGAAGATGCTGGGGTCAAAAGTTGAATAAAACAGAAAACATCTTTAACTAAAGAATGCTTGCACTGAAATGCATGCAGTAAAATCCTCTGAAGTCCATGCAAAATGAAACTTGGATAATGATGGTTTTTTGCAGTTAATTAAAGTTAGAAAATGACATTTTATATGTAATACATAACAACTGTGCTTGCTAATGGAGTAAATTGTAAAAATCCTGACTATTTGTCACAAAAGGAAAAAATATGCTGTGAAACATTTTATGAACGTACAAATTCACAAGGGGATGCAGAAAAGGACAATAATACATTTTTATATCACTCTGGGCAACTAGTATCTTTTTCAGGTAGTTCCCTTGACTTGACAAGCATATAGACAATAGTCTGGTTAAAGCTCTAATCAACTTCATTTATCTATTACAATATTTTCCATAGTAAATATTATTTTTATTAATTATCCTTACATTGAGCAGAAAAGTGCTAAAAGCCTACCACCTTTCAAAGCACAACAAAATAAAACTTATATCGAAAGGTCAATGTCTAAATCAATCCCAATCCAAGATCACTGAAAGTTTTGAATGCACGTCATTTCCAGAACATAATGACATGAGATATGTCACTTATATATATTGTGACAGTGTAAACCCCAGGGAGATGCTTAGTGTGGCATTTGGGTACAGGTGCTATCCAGATCGTGAATATGGGTCCCTGGGGTGGAGCAATTGGAGAACAGGGTGGGCCAATGCTCCGTTTCCCCACTCTGTGGAAATTCCATGCCGGCTTTTCCAGAAGGCTAGAAGTCTGCAGGATCCGATCCGGGATTCCTATGGGGTCGGCATCAGGCACAGGTGCTGGGCATTTAAAACCCCTGGAGCCTGATACTTCAGAGAGACTGTTGGGGGAAGAGGATGTTTCCCTGTGCTCCCAGGGCAAGGACAGGCCCTGAAGAAGAAGACCATCCCTGAGCCAAGTGAGGCAATACCTGCCTGGACATTTTGTGTGCTGTCTGGGGGAGATTTTCCAGAGCCTGGTGTAGCTGGGTCTGGGCTGGGAGGTTGAGTTAGTGGGTGATTAGGCTGGACCAGCACAGTTCAGTTAGAGAGGGCTCCAATTGGGAGCTAGGTTTTCTTTTTATGATTTGTTTTTTGGGGTTTGAGCAGTTCAAAAGCTGTTTTGTTACAAGCTGGTGTTCTCGACTCTGATTGCCCTAGAGGACTGTGCTTAGGACCCCTAAATGTGACATGTATGGCCCTCATGCTACAGGGTTTGTCACAATGTATAATTGTGTTTCACAAGGGATAAATAATGGAGAGGTGAATTGAGATTTATGGAGTCACTTTCCATGTGTAGCAATAGAAATTGTGATGCTCAATTTGCCTTAAAGAAGCTACCAATTAATAACTTAAGTTTTCCTGGAAAAAAAAGAAATTTTGCCACGGTTATGCTGCCACAAAGATGAAAGAGGGAAATTTGTCTTGAGAAAATGCTTTAAGAAAATATTTGCAGGACTTGGAATACCGTATTTGCTCGTATTTGCCCCCCCCCCAAATTACCGGTGCTTCTGAGTCCCCGGTGCTTAGTCCGGGCAGCGCGTAGAGCTCTACGCGATTCGCGTAGACAACTTCCGCTGCAGCCGGGAGGAGGTGCGATTAGCAGCGTGGGTTGTCTGCGTCCATCGCGCAGACCTTCCCGGCTGTCAGAGTTACCCGCACCAGGGAGGCCCCCTTCCGGCTGCAGCGGAAGTTGTCTACGCGAATTGCGTAGAGCTCTACACGCTTTAAATGCCTTATACCTCCCTATATCCAACTCTGCCCCATAATATGCCTTTTAACCAGTGTTCCCTCTAAGCTGTGCGCTTGCGCACATAACTTTTTGAGGGAGCGCACACGTACTAACATTGTGCGCACAGTACCTAACGGGGAGCTGGGGGGGGGCGGGCAGGGTGACGCTGGCACTCCTCCAGAGATGGACATTAATGTCCGCCGCTGGAGGAGCAAGCTCGGTTGGGGAGATCAAAAATCTCACCCCAACCGGCTTAAAATCAATCAAGGGAGCGGGAGGTCTGTTCATACAGACCTCCGATCCTGCTCCCTTGCTATGCGCGCGGCAACTGATGCTGTGTGTCGGGATTTGATGCCAGATCCCGGCACACAGCACTGAAGCCACGCCCACCTTTACTGCACCGGAAGGACAGGACAGAAGAAGAAGAGGAAAGGTAGGAAAACATTTATATGTATATATATGTATATGTATTTATATATATGTGTGTATATATGTGTGTGTGTATGTGTATAAATATGTGTATATGTATGTGTGTATAGATATGTGTATATGTGTGTGTGTATATATATGTATGTATATGTGTTTATATATATATATATATGTATGTATATGTTGTGGTGTATATAATATATATGTATATGTCGTGTGTGTGTATATATATGTGTATATATATATATGTATGTATATGTGTGTTATAGTATTATATATATAATATATATGTATTTTATATGTGTTATTATATGTGTGTGTAATGTGTGTGTATATAAGTGTGTGTATATGTGTGTATATATATATATGTGTATATATATATATAATGTGTGTGTATATATATATATATGTGTATATGTGTGTGTATATGTATATGTATGTGTATATGTATATATATATGTGTCTGTATATATATGTGTGTGTTTGTATATATATATATATATGTGTGTGTGTGTATATATGTGTGTGTATATGTATATGTGTGGGTATATGTATATATGTGTGTATATATATGTGTCTGTATATATATGTGTGTGTATATACATATATGTGTGTTTGTATATATATATATATATGTGCGTGTGTGTGTGTGTATATATATGTGTGTGTTTGTATATATATATATATATGTGTGTGTATATATATATTTATATATATATGTGTGTGTTTGTATATATATATGTGTGTGTTTGTATATATATATATATGTGTGTGTGTGTATATATGTGTGTGTATATGTATATGTGTGGGTATATGTATATATGTGTGTATATATATGTGTCTGTATATATATGTGTGTGTATATACATATATGTGTGTTTGTATATATATATATATAT
>VKOC01046710.1:0-59593 GCA_009364415.1 Spea multiplicata | reverse complement strand
CCCCCCCCAACTACAATTTTAATCCTCATTTAAGATATCATAAAATGCTGTAAAGGAAGATTTTCGGAAGTATAAAAAGCAGGATATTTTTATCTTAATACATTGCTTCATATGCCAGACATAGGATTTCATGTAAACATATTGAAGATACCAAAAGGCTCATCTATGGTAGAAGTTAACGAATAAATTGTCTTGGCTTCTAGTGACGAGGCAATGCAGGCAGCTCACACAAAAGCGTTACTGTCAAATTCAGTAAGACCCCAGATCCCTGACTGTCGAGTAAATAATGTAGAACATAAGGCTATCATCCCATGATGTGGTAGAGTTCCATATCAAACATTGTGTAATGATATTTGTCACTAATTTCAGGCAGACTTCCATCACAACTCCATGAACTGTAAAATGGAACTTACTATATAGGATTCAGAATATGGGAATAATTAGTGTTTGTTTGCAAGCAAACCTAAGTAGGAAATCTCCCCAGGGAGTTTATGTTCATAGCATTAGTTTGTAGTTTTGAGGAAACCTCAGCTGATAGAGTAATTGCATTTCTACTACTTTACATGGGATGCCCACGCTATATGCAGTGTAACTGAGCTGTGTCCTTGCAGAATAACCGATGTACAATACTCAACTGGTCAAGAATATAAATAACCATCAGAAGGCAAACATGAAACATGTCCCTTTTAGCAAAAAATTACAAATTCACCATCTTCCTTAGAGTTAGCATCTTAAATGTAAGAGCTAGTTAAGGTAACTCACAGGCTCGCCAGCAGGTTCTTCATTCCCCCATTCTAAAGCCCTAATTCCAGATTAAAATTTCAGTAAAGTGGTTTTCATTGCCAGTGACAATACCTTCAAATAGTGTGAACCAAACAAAACAAACAGCAAAACCAAGTCATACCACAGAGGACCATGTTGGACAGAACTATATTGTAAATATTACTTTTCCAAATGTTACACTTCATAGCTCAGTCTATGCGAACTTATTAATAAAATACATTAGCATGCGGCAACATATGGAGTTTCCTCAAAGCATTTAATATGTATATGTTGGGAGCCGTGGACTCTTCGCCTAATGTATCACTCTGTCAATTCTAGTTTTGTCAAACCACTTGAAGGCACTGTGCTTGAAAACTCTCTCATATACACAGTCAAAGTCATGAAGAACCATCTTAAGTGTAAAGCAGAACACGGAGTCCTGGAAGTGATGGTGTGGCCCCCACAAAGCCCTGATCAACATGTAATCGCAGACAAACTCGATGAAGAGAGAAAAGCAACTGAGGCGCCTAAACCCACAGAAGAGCTGTAGTCAGTTCTCCAAGATGTTTGGGACAACCTACCTGTCGAGTTCCTTAAAAACTGTGTGCGAGTTTAACTAGAAGAGTTGATGCTGTTTAGATATTTGTTCACTCACTTTGCATTTGGGATACTCGTGTGTTATCTGGGTGCCGCATCTAGTGTATCATTGGATAAACACAAGTATAGGCAGCATCCGGATAATAAACAAGTACCGCCTTTTGTCAAAATTGTAGCATATACTGCTATTTTCACCACATGTTCTCACAATGTCAATATTTTGTATTTATGCAAGAAAGCATATTTTTGTATATTGTGTAATTTATTCAGTCACTTTATGAAAAAATGGTGAGGCAGCTTTATACCGAAAAAAGCCAAGGCTCTGCTGTATAATTCTACCAACTAAAAAGGGGTTAACAAGCCGAACAGCAGGCAACATCTGTCAAGGAACCAAATGGTTCTTTCGGCCACAGTGACTTCCCCTCTGCCAGTTCCTTTCATATTTCAGGGTGGTCTACAAACCCATTTTGATAGCGCTGTTGTTGCCAAGGACACTAAATGGAAACAGGTGCGATCAAATTTTAAATTAAAAGATTTTGCTGAGCTTTAAAACTACCTGAAGTCATGTTTCCACGAACCCGTCCACTGCAACTACTGCACAAAAATAGAAGAAATGTTTCAACAGGAAAGGGATTATAAATTGCCTGTGGACCATCACATTTTAACTGGAGAAACTCAGATTGATTGTGGAACTTTCTCTTTGAATATTTCGCTTTGCATTTAAACATTTCTATTAAGTGTTTTAAAGGAATCCAACCTGCTATAGAACTTAAAGAAAGAGCTAAGGTGCAAGATACTATTTGTTTTATGGTGTGCATATACACATTTTAAATATATATTTTTTATTTTTTATTTTTTTTTTTGTAAAGAAAAACCATTCCATTTCACATGCACCAAACATCTAATAAATTAAACACCGTTCTGTCTGGTTACAAACCCGTCATCACAAAGATCAGATTTTTTATACTTTAAAGAGGCTATAATATATATATATATATTGTGATAGCAATGAAATAAAGTTTATGTCATCGGCACATCACAGTTGAATGATCTAGAAAATGCAACTTTCAGTAAAAACAAATTTCAGGTGAAGAACTCGCCTACAGTATTCTGTATTTTTGGGGGGTTTGGGGTCAATACAATCTCGAGGAAAATTAAATGGACACAGAACAGGCAAGTGAAAGGGTGCAGTCAGGGGCTACAACGGTCTGCGATTCACTGCACGTTATGTATTTATATATTCCAAACACTATGTACTTATATGCAATGTATACACATAGGTATAGGTATAATATTCCCATACATATGCAAATGTGTATAAAGAAATATAGATTGTTAAATATGAAAGGGAGGCTGACATAAATATGCAAGTAACTTTAACCACCCAAACCTAAACTAGATGATTTTCCCTGATGAAGAACACGTGCTCATTAGCCTGGAATTCGTATTAAGAGTCCCTATCAAACAACTACCAACCAGCATTCAGCAGCACTTTGCAATTTACGCATTACTTTGAAAGTAATACCCCAACTTTAAACATTTGTGTATTAAGCCCTTTATGTAAATATATCAATGGGGGCACGGTGCAGTTTTGGAAAAGATTAGCACTTGTAAGAATGTGAGCTATTCCTCCTAAATATACACTGCCTCCTATAAAGTAACCAACATCCAGTTAGCCTTCGCTTACCGTAGGTAAAGTTTCATGTTAAGCCGTGTATGTGTGTAATTTTTGAATTATAGCACTGATTCACTGCTTACTTTGAAAGTGATTAATCAAAGTCAAGGCAAAACCAACCATCAAATGGGGCATGTTTCAAATTTCCTCTTTTTATACGAGTATGGGATTATATACATGTATAAGAAGGAGAGAGAGCGAAAAAGAGATGAGTTTATTCCTTTTAATCAAAACAGTATTTCCAAACACAAGTACATGCATCCCATTTAATACCAATTAGCCTCCAATTGCTGTCTGACGTTTGCTTCGCTCTCTCCGTTTCTGCTACTTGATTACACATTCCTAGCTTAATCAGTCCATTGAAGCCCACACAACCGATACCCACCAATTTATAAACCACTGCTCCCAATTCACGATGCCGCCAGAGGGCAAGCAACTCAAAATAGTGACTGTCAAGGATACCAGTTAATAGAGAGCTCCATACCCCTTATTGTTCTTTGGAGATCCTACAATGGACCACACGCTATCACCAGCATTAAACCAATCCTGACCAAGCCACAGCTAAATTCAAAGATAGTCCTGCTTCCTCATGTTCACCGAGGGTGTTGTCACATGCTACACGCATATTCATATTCCAGTGAATCCAACAGCATAACTCCTTTCTTCAGGCAAGGATGACGACTGGATGGCCTACGGACAGTTTAAGCAAACAAAATGGGCAGCACACTACGGACCATATGCTTAACCAGTATGATAAAACAGACTGATATACAAAGCCTCTGAAGGGGTCAAGATGGCCCAGATGAAACTCGGTAAAAGCCCACCACCTTCCATTCACTGTATTTCCTATGAAATATGGTGCTTACCAGCATGCCATCTTCCCGCAATACAAGATTACCCCAGAGATTTCTTTTTCCTCACCACAGCATGACAAAGGTCTTTGCAAAATAACTCACCCACCTCCAAGTGCCCCCTGCCTTTTTAAAGCACCCATATTTTAGTTGTTGTTACCCAATAACTTTGGGTACTATCTAGAAAGTGAAGTAATATGCCTGAGGGAGAGAACTAAATAATTGAAAGATTGCCATTGCTCAGTGTATACATAGGTGGCTTCTACAATGCCATCACTTATAGAAAATACAGCAAAACCATGGGGCATAAAAGGCTTCAGTCTCTGCTGCTATAGCGGAGGCGGACGTCACCCTTATATCCTTTCAATGTCTTGCACTGCTAGAAGCAAGACTGATTGAGTTTGATACAGCAAGATTCCTCCCATGAGGCCACTGTGGGAAGCTGAAGCAGCAAGGTGATACCTCCCATCAGGTCTTTTCTGGAGATGAATATATCGTAGGTTTTCCAGGCTTTTCTTGTTAGCGGGTGGCATGCATGGTGTATGGGGAACACATCTGATTCAAGCAGTAAGTGATATTACTTTGAGAACCTGGCTCTAGATTTAACAAAACAACAGAACAAAGCCAACTGATCGCTTCGAGGAACTTTCTTCAGCGTGCCTTTATTTGGATTCAATAAAATACCTTACAATAATATAACTGTTACTGTCTATCCAGCTAAAGAAACAGTTACCATGCATTTCAAATGTAAAAAAACAATGACTTTATATATTATATATATCATACACATACTGACTGCGCTTAAAGCGTACTAGAAATGAACGACCTCTAAGGTACATAACAGATTCCTGTGTATTTTGGCAGGTGAAAGCAATCCTAAATAAGGAAAACATCTGGAATGTTTTCTTTTTCCCAGTGATTTGCACAGCTTGAAGGATGAATTTATAATCTGTTCCTATGCATGCCACATCTCCTAGCTAAAGCTAATTATCCTTATTTAAATTATACAACTTGGTTCCTAGTAAAACAATGTTACACAAATATGTAAATTGATTGTGCAGCATGATAAGACTATGTGAGAGCTTTCACACCCCATAAATGTTGCTTTAAACCAAATATTTACGTTTTCCAAAATAATGTGACCTGACAGGGGGTGTATAAATGTATATATGAATCTTGGTTTTAATTCACCATAAGCTTTCATTACTCCTAGAGCCTTACACTATGAACAAATAATCAAGTCCACACTCAAACTGCATTTCCTAGAACAGTTTCATTTGTATCAGCTCAATACGACACATTGTACTAAATAGGCGTTCGGGTTTCATCCAATGGTTGAAACAGCTGCCAAAGATAAACACTTTGAGGCCTGATCCGTGAGATCCTTGAAAGGTCTGAAGTTTTTTTTTAAAAAAAAAAAGTGTATCCAGGGCATCAGCCTTTGTCAATCTGTGTTTGTCTTAACACATGCCGTGTCTTCTGCTTGTACATATTCTAAAACGTGATAAGGGAAAACCTATGTTTCGTTACTGAGTTTCTCTCGATAGACTGTAATATATAATATAAACTGGTAGATAAACTCCATGGATGAACCAGCCCATGAAAATAAGAAGCAAAATACCATGAGAGGGAAAAAAGCAGGAGCCCCATCTCATACTAAGAACGGACAGCGCTGAAATATTCTCTGTACAGAGGAGGCCTCTCCACTAGCATATGAGACTAATCCACCCATCAGGGCCGTCCAGTCCCAAAATGCATGGCAAGCCTGCTCTGCACGAGGAACACGGCAACCACAGACGTACGTTTTGGCCTCTCATGATCCGGCCGGTATCCCTCTAGGTGCAGTGAGACTACCCGTGCGTTTTAGGACTGGACTGCCCTGATGGGTGGACCAGTCTGATATACTAATGGAGAGGCCTCCTCTGTAATGGTGCAAGTGAGCAAAACAGCAATGATGCCCTCCTGAGGAGGCACCTTCTTATAGTGCAGGCTATTTCAACGTTCTTGGTCTGAGATGGGGCTCTGTTATTTCTCATGTTACTCACTTACCTTCTGAAGACTCAGTCTGCCACCAACGCAGTGCACAACCTTGCTTTCCAGTTTCATAATAAATGGTGGAGCATGCATTTAAAAATGGTATAAAAAGCTATACTTTTGCCTGACAAAAATATATAAATTGTGTGGTTACACTAAACACAAAAAGGACAGCACGCCTCGGCTAGTTTTTGCAGCGGAGATGTGTTTGGGATATACTCTCCTCCGGTGAGCTCCAGCACTAGCCTCTTCCCTCCCCGTGCACATGATTTCAATAAGATTGCTTTTCTGACAGCGATTGGCTGCTTCGATCAGTGGCTAGCATAGTCCGGACACAGAGAAGAAGGTCAGTTGCAGCAGCAGGGCAGACTTCAGGTAAATTCATTATTTTCATTTTTGAAGAAGAAAAACACCGGGTATGACTGCCCCTTTAAGCTACTATCTCTTTGACCAAGCATGTGGTCAGCCTGTAATTCCTGCGTCTTTAACGTCAACATATAATTTGGGTACATTTCTATGAGTAGCTGAAGTGCGGTTATCAAAAGGAAGCAATGCTTGTTTGCAAGGAATCCACCATTTCCTCTCTGCCAAAAACACTTGTTTAAAAAGTCGTGTAAGATTTCTATTTAAAGCCTCAGCTTGGCCAAGTAGGAAATGGCCTGCTGGCAATAGATTAGCTTTGTGGCAGTGCCAACCGGCCTCCGGCTAAACCGTGTGTGCAGGACCATTTCAACATGCACTCCCGAGAAACAAAAACTATATTTTACATAAATAGTGCAGAGCGTGGCACCTGGCCAGGAAAAGCAGAGGAAATTTGCATTGGCTTTCATGCTCACCATTATCAGCGCAATGTTATAACTCAAACTAAATCTAAATAACTCAACACATATCCAGGAAGCTTGTAAGGTCAAATCAGATAAGCATGAAATAAGCAAGGGGATATACAGATAGAGTAAGAAGAAAAAAGAGCAGAGGAAAAGCACGTAACACTCCTGAGATAGCAGGGTTTATCTAAGTGTTTTACATGGGTTTGCAATAATCTAAAGCTCTGTGTTTTTTAAGAAGGGGCATGCGTCAAGGAGATCAATCCGGAATATATTTTGAAAGACATCTATACTTTAGTGAGAGAGCGCTGCTTAAAGGAGAACCCAACTGAAAAGATCATCTGGTGCTCTTCAGTGTCTTCCCTCGTGGCCTGGAAGCCTCCTGGACCTCAGAACCACAGTGATGATGTTGCATACAATGTAAAATTAAATTATGCATTAATTTCCTTGTGTATATCTATGAATGCAGCTATCATAAAAGGGAAGAAAATATTCTTAATATACAGTCTTGTAGATTAGCATTGACAGAAATATGGTTTTATCTCGTTGTTTTTCAATAAACGGACCTGGAGGCTGTTGTCGTCACTAGTGATATATTGGGGGACTTTCTCTGCTCAAACATCATACTTATATTATTCTTTATGGCAGTGCTAACAAAGTCGGGCTGGGTGACTAGAACTGAGCCATACGAAACTGCTTGAAATCTTTAAATTATTCAATAACTACAACTAAAAAAAAAATAAAAAGGCAATTTTGAACACTTGTAATAAAAAGAAATAGTGGGATCTCCGCATTTAACATGTTTCAGAAAATTCACGTCAATTGTTAAGGGCAAGGAACTTTTTAGACATGCTAGATCAGTCCACCGCTGGCACTCTGCAAGTACAATGTAATGTCTTATAACGCGTTATTTAATATGTGTATGTTAATCTGCACACCCCACCAAAGAACCAAAGAGGTCCATAATGCGACATGCTCGGACCTTTTTCAGCACAAGACAGCCATGCACATGCCATTGATTAACAAAGGTTTGCATTTTTGTTTCCGTTCCACTTTAAATTATCAAAAAAAAAAAAAACCCTTCTGTAAATGATGACAGATTTCTAGCTCAAGTCAGCATCTTGCTTTCAGGGTTAGGCGTGTTGAGAACTTTGAGAGAGAGTACATTGCGAGTGCAATGCCTATGGGTAATCCAAAATATTGAAATTTATGTAAACACTAAAACTTGCTACTTTGATGCAAAGTTAAAGATACAGGCACTATTTTCATGACTGATTAACTTACTTGTCTGTAATGCACGGCTTAACTGATTACCAATATTAAAGGAAAGCTAATCCTTCCAAACAGCCAATGACCTTTTTTTTTTTATATGGTTATTATCTCCTAAAATCCATGTTGGAAAATTACCCTTTAACTTTTTGTAACCGGTGGGTGTATCTAAGGGCAATTAAGTGCTTTGAGTGAATCCAGCTGTTCACTTGATGATTACATAAAACTTAAAAATATCACCACTGAAAATCAAGCTAGAGCAATCAAATAATTAATCTGCAATCAATACGACGGGCTGCTCAATGAACAGATTTTCCGTTTCATACAAACCCACTGATTATGGGGGAGGTAAAGCGTTTACTTGCTTACATTTGTCGTTGGTATACCCCTACTCGGCTCCACAAAGTACAAAGGAGTAACTCTGAAAGCCATGTTACTTAACCCCTTGATGACAATTGCCGGTCCGGGCACGTCACTCAAAATCGTGACGATTATGACAATTGACGTGCCAGGACCGGCACGTCATTAAACGGGTGAAAAAATCGATCCGTGATCGATTTTTTCACTCAAACGGTGTTGCTCTAATGCCTCGACATCGAGGCATTGAGCAACACCAAAAAAACCATTCCCGCCCCCCCCCGATCGCTCCTAGGAGCAAAAAAAAAAACATGTTTGAAAGACTGCACGTCTTTCAAACATGGCGGCGCCCGCCGCCGAAAAACGGGTTTAGGAAGCGATCGCGAGTCGCTTCCTTTGCTTAGCTGGTGTTGCTAAGATGCCTCAGTATCGAGGCATCTTTGCAACACCTGTTTAGCAAAGGAAGCGACTCGCGATCGCTTCCTAAACGCTTAACTTACCTTCCAGGTGCCGGTGTCTTCGAAACACACGCGGTGTTTCAAGATGGCGGCGCCCATCAAGCCGGGGGGCGGAGCCTGCTGACATCATCGGGGGGGGGGTGTAGCTGGATGTCATGGACATCCAGTGAATAGCACCCCTAGTGGTCAGATCACTCATAAGAGTGATCATTATTTGCTAAATCAAAGGCAATGTTTTCTAAACATTGCCTTTGATCAGTATTGGATCTGCCTCCCTCCTTCACTTGCTTCTAGTGAGGGAGAGAGACAGATCAGTGTGTATACTCAATAAAATATATATATATATTGATCCAAAGGCTCTTATAAGAGCCACCCATTTAATATTAACCCCTTCATTGCCATTGATCACTGCATAAACAGTGATCTTGCATAGTGGCAATTGTTTTTTGGGGTTTTTTTTTTTACTTTTTTTTTACTTTTTTACATTTTTTTAGGTTTTTTTTTATTTTTATTAGAACCATTAACCCTTTCCTTCCCCACTATTTTTGCTGCAATTGTTACCATGCAGCGGTATACGGCTGAGGAGGCATGTTCCAAATGTGGCCCTTTTGCCCCCAAACAATCTGACAAACCCATGCATGTGGGGTATCAATGTACTCAGGAGATGTTGCTGGACACATATCTTTGACAAGGGTTGGTGGTAGGATTAGTGCATGGAAAGGGTTAAACTATCAGCATCTAAAATACCCTGGGGTGTCTAGTTTTCAAAAATATATGGTTTGGTGGGGTAAATTTAATTTGCTGGCTTCAAAGATGCCCCAAATACCACATAGAGACAGAATTACCAGATTCAGAGAAAAATGGTTTTGAATTAGCAAAACGCTACTTGTACTTATTGCCCCATAACGTGTAGAAGAAAGCAAAAAAACATAAAAACATTGGGTATTTCTAAACTCGGGACAAATAGTAGAATCTATTTAGCAGGTTTTTTCAGTAGTTTTTTTATGATGAATAAAAGATTTTTCAAATAAAAGTGAGAAAATGTGTTTTTTTTTCAATTTTTCGTCATATTTTAATATTTTTATTATAGGAAATTACATCATATGAAAAAAAATTTGGTGTCTGAAGAAAGCCCTTCTTGTCCTGAAAAAAACAATATATAACTTGTGTGGGTTTAGTAAATGGGTTAAGAGAAAATTACAGCTAAACACAAACACCGCAGAAACGATAAAACAGCCATTGTCACGAAGGGTACAAAAAGGAAAATCAGCCTTTGTCACGAAGGGGTTAAAGCTATCTTTTGCTAATTTTTACAGAGGGTGCCAGTATTAGTGGAGGGCACTGTACATGCATACATGCATACATACAAATTATCCCACACTCCCAACTTTTGCTCTATCTGCCACAAAAGCCATGAAAGCAGGAACTCAGCAGGATTCACTCTTCAGGAACAGAAATTTTCTTCTGGTGAGTGTACAGAATGCTGTATAGCTTCATTTGAAAGACTTGATATCATGTTTTCCTATGCAATAAGGCAGACAACTACTAGTACTGACGTAGCTAAACAGGGACTTCTCAGTTACGAACAAAACTGTTATCAAATGGGATTTAGCATTGGCAACATTGAAATATATTGAAATATATAGATAGAGTATAGTATGTGAAAAAAAGACTTCATACACAATTATAAAGTTGATCCAAAAGAAGGCAAAAAACCCTACTTGGGGCAATTATCAGTTATGTCACAACAGGAAAAAAATTCCTTCTTGATTCCATAGTGGCAATTAGATTACTCCCTGGATCAACTTGCTAGTGTCCGTTTAACAGTTGTAGCCCTTTAGGTTATGCTTAACCAGAATCTGCTCAATCTTTATTGTATACAGCCACCCAATACGAATGCTGGGATACCTCTTCCTCTTCTGGGGCAGAAAAAGAAAATCAACAGAAAAGCTGAAGTTTTGATATTTTCTTTTTAAACATACGGTTAACTGGGAGGTTTACTGTTTCTGTGTATATTCATCTGTGCAAATAAAATGCACTGAACACAAAAAAAGTTGAGTTATCTGTTGGATACATTACAATTTTATAATGGTTGAACACTAATACATACTGGACTTAATCCAATAAATAGCCAAAATGAATAATAGTTTGTAATCATGTAGACCAAAAATGTTCCATTCTTTGCAGTTCAAATATGCAATACATATATAATGGTAGAAACTAACAACTTTTTAGTAGCAACACCCCTGTGTCTCAGATAATGTGTCTTACCACACAGAATAGCTCACCTTTCAAAATCACAGCTTCACCTGCTCATATGGTCTGCACCTGTGATTTGTTGGCAAGCATTTGGAGAAATGCTCAAGACCAAGCAACCCTTGAATGACTCCAGAGACAATATATTTCTGAAGTTCATGTTTCATGATGCATTCCATTATGGTAATCCTATCACACCTCTCAGGTGAAAAGGTCAGTTCCATGGCCACTGTTTGCTGCTCATATGTCTCAGATATCAAAAGCACCTGACCCCTCCATAAAACTAAAAAGACCCCACATTTTTTCACTATAATGCATTTGCAAAGAATTACAACTATTCCCCTAAGACAGCCACCAAATAACTGGAGCCATAATAGAAATTCTGGCCCTAAGTTTCAGTAGGTCAGTAACTACACGGGACTACACTAATGACCACATATATGCTGTACAGGGCAATGCATATACACCTCAAACTAACAGCTTCTCACACTTTTGAACTACGACTTCCATGGTGCCCTACATGCCACAAAACAGTCCAACCATAAAAACAATAGCCCCCATCATGTATGTTAATGTGGGGTATGCCTGCATTGTTAAATATTTTACTTTTACTTTTGGTTATTGTCCTATACATTTTTCTCAAGTAACATATGGAGAAATTCAAGTCCCACAGTCAAAGGTAAGTTGTTCAGTTATGAAAGTTATTAGTGCCAGTGAATCAGAAGGAAAAGTTTAATCACTTCACGCATTTGCCTGAAGTGCTGTAAGAAGACGGCTCCCAGATCTCCTGCTTCTGGCCGCATGGACTCCTGTGCCCCCATGCAGAAAGTACCAGCTGTACAGAAACATCTCCTCTTGGCTCCATAGAGCCTCTTAAAGGAACATTGAAGTCAAACCCTTATTTTCGATTCCTGAGGCCAGAATTTTGATTGGAGGACACTGTTCCAGTGCCTGTGATGATGCCTAGTGCATTTGGCAGTGTCCTGTGTATTAGTGATGGCGCAGCCTGCCCATCTCCCCAGCAACACCAGGAGCACCAAGGAGGGAATGGAGGTAGCATCACTCTCCAGAGGGTGGGTGAGTGCCTGGGAGATGGCACAACTGGCCCATTTCCCCAGCGGCAGCAGGAGCACCAGGGAGAGGATGAAGGCACAGGGTGCCTTAGTCTGCCTTAACCAAACTCCCATGAACTAGGGGCTCTACATGCATGGAAATACTTGATGCGCCTGACTGGACCCTAGCCACAGATTCATGGGACTGTACGGTGGCTAGGAACCGTGGCGATACCCTCCAATTGTAACTGTGGCGGACATTCGTTGTGCCCACGTCGCTCTTTCAGGGTTATACTTTGCTTGTGGTGGGCAACACTCATAGCTGTTTACGGAGCGGGAGCTCATTTGGGAACCCTGGTTTCATTACTAATCTTTAGGACTGGGGTTTACCCAGGCACGGCTAACGCGTGGACAATTCTCTGGGATGTTTCTGATGCTGTCGTTTAGGGTTCCAATGCCAGATCATGTCGCTTTTTGGAATATAACAACCTCGGAACCCTTTTAAACAAGGCATCAGTCAGCAGTGAAAAATCCTTTTATTTTTTAATAAGACAGAACAATCATTTCATTTTCATGAAAATCTTAGTTATTTAGTAAATAATGGTGGAACATCTCGGTATATTTCACTATCTGAGCATGTTTAAAATAGTGTTAGTCAAACCTGATAAGATGCAGCAATAGAACAGGTCCTAGAACATAAACTGTAAAACCAAAAATAATGCAAAGGAGAGCCGTCCAAGGCTCCGGCTGCAAGGACTCCCCAAGAGCCTCACTCAGCAAACGGAAGAAGTGAGTCCAGAGCGACGCGAGCTTGGGACAAGTCCACCAGACATGCAGAGGAGTGCCTTCGTCATCACAACCCCGGAAGCAGGCGGGGGAAGACGCTGGAAACATACGATGGAGTCGTATACCCCCCAGTCAGAGGGGTCAATGGCTTGACCAAGATCAGTTTCCCATCTCTGGACGAAAGAAGGCGGCTTCGAAAACTTGAGCCCCAGAATGTGAGTATATAACTGGGAAATTGCTCCACACGGTTTATGGGACTGGCGGCTCGCACTTTCATAAAAGGTGGGGACATAGTCAGGATGGCGCTTGAGAAACAACTGGAGATAATGGGAGAGCTGATGATATCGGAAGAGTTCTGCGGTGGGAATCCCATGTAGCGATGACAACTGTTGGAAGGTGTAGGGGCGATTATTCAGAAGCAGATCCCCCACCGAGACAAGACCCTTCGAGACCCACCATTGGAATGGGCGGACACCGAAGCCCGCCGGGAACTCCGGGTTCTGAAACAGCGGAGTCAACCTGGAACCTACAGTCGTGAGTCGAAGCTTGCGTCGAACCTGAAACCACAGGGTGAGCGAGTGTAGGAGAGTGGGGCTGTGTTGAATCTTTGATTTGTCCAGAGCAGGGCACCACATAAGCCAGTGCGGTCTTATCCCGGGGCAAAGATCCGCCTCCAAACGGACCCAACGTGCTGGAGAAGGGCTCACGGACACAGACAGGAGCATAGCTAACTGAGCAGCAACATAATATTCATAAAGGAGGGGGGCAGACAATCCTCCTGCCGATTTCGGTTGGTAAAGGGTGGATTTAGCCAGCCGACTTCATCGACCCCGCCAGACGAATCCCTCAATAGCGCTCTGGAGGCTAGTAATATCCTTCCGGTTAATTGGCAGAGAGATGGAGCGGAAGAGATACAGCAATTTAGGTAATAATGTCATTTTCACCGCGTAAATTCTCCCCATAAAGGACAGAGCATAGGAGGACCACGTGGCTAGATCACGTTTAAGGGTTGTGAGCAATTGTGGGTAATTAGCGGCATACATCTGCTCATGGGAGGGTGTGATGTTAATGCCCAATGTCCGTAAAGAATAGGATTGCCACCGGAAATCAAAGTTAAGAGAGAGGAGCTTCACTACATGAGAGGGAAGGGACACATTCAAGGCCTCACACTTATCAGGATTGATTTTATAACCTGAAAACTTCCCAAATCTCCCCAACAAATGATATAAATTAGGAAGGGACGTGAGCGGGGAGGTCAAAGAGAGCAGGACATCATCAGCAAACAAACTGAGCTTATAGTCATGGCCACCAATGGTAGGGCCCCTAATGTCAGGGTGCAGGCGGATAGCCTGAGCTAAGGGTTCGATGGCCAGTGCAAATAACAAGGGTGACAGGGGGCATCCCTGGCGAGTCCCACCCCGAATGGGAAAAGGCAGGGAACGAAACGTGCCGATATCGACCACAGCGGAAGGTTGGGTGTAGAGAGCCTGCGTACCCGTCAAAAAGGCTCCAGTAAAGCCGAAAGCCCCCATTGTGGACCAGAGATAACCCCAATCCACTCAGTCAAAGGCCTTCTCAGCATCTAGAGACAGAAGCATCATCGGAAGTCCGGTCCTCCGACACGAGTGGATCAGGCTCAGTGTTCGCCGGATACTGTCTGGGGCCTCCCTACCCGGGACAAAGCCCACCTGATCTAGATGGACTAGGCGAGGCAAGACCGAATTCAGGCGAAGGGCAAGAACTTTGGCAAACAATTTCAAATCTATGTTGATGAGGGAGATGGGCCTATAGCTAGTGCATAGAGATGGGTCCTTACCCCCCTTAGGGATCATGACTATCTTGGCCCGCTGCATATCGGAGGATGGGCACGCCTCACCTGTGAGGAACGCATTGAAGAGATTCGTCAGGTGCGGGAGAAGACTCTCGGCGAATGACTTGTAGTATTTGGCGGTGAAGCCGTCAGGGCCCGGGACCTTCGGATTCTTGAAGAGCTTCAGAGCAACTGCCACTTCGTCCACTGTAATAGAAGCATTAAGGGCATCAAGTGCCGCAGGGTCGAGTAAAGGAAGCTTACAGTCCGAGAGGAAGCTCTGCAGGTCAGACGCTACTACCGGAGAGGAAGACGCCTTTTTGCCATCGTATAGACGGGAATAATACTCCGCGAACCTGTCCGCAATGGCCGCAGGGCCGGATGTCAGGGAGCCCGAACAGGTCTTGATGCTGCGTATAGTCCGGGAACAAGTGAGGCTCGCCAATTTCCTGGCCATCATAGTATCAGGCTTGTTAGCCTTCTCAAAAAACTTTTGCTGGGTACGAAGAAGCGCTTTGATGGAGTCCGTAGACAGCAACAGATTCAGCTGGCCCTTAGTGGCAACAATCTCACGAAGAAGGCTGGGGTCACCGGAACGCTTATGATCAGACTGCAATGTGGCCAATTTGGCAGTAAGGTCGCGGAGTTGAGAGTGGAGCCGTTTCCGCTTGGTAGAGGCCAGTGGGAGGACGAAGATCTGCGAGCGTAATCTCCACCATCGCATGATCCGACCAGGAGATCTCGTGGATTTTAGAACTAAGGAGCGAAGGAAGGAGACGTTGATTGAGAAAGAAATAGTCCAGTCTGGAGTACATAGTGTGAGGGTGCGAATAGAAAGAGTAGTCCCGGTCCACGGGGTGGAGCAGTCTCCAAGCATCAAATAGCCCAAGGAGTGTGACAAAATGTTGGAAAGGTTTAAAAAGGATCTTTGGGCAAGTGGAGGCCGACGAAAGCGTCCTCTCCATGTAGGGATCCATCACAGAATTGAAGTCTCCTCCGAGAATTAGGCCTCCTGGCGGAACCGTAAGAAGCAGCTGTACAAGTTTGTCGAAGAACGCGGAGCACGGAGGGCTAGGAGCATATACGTTCACTATCGAAACTGGTTGATCGTTGAGCAGACCATCCAATCTGAGAAATCTGCCGTCCAGGTCAGAGGACGAATGAAGGACGCGTAGAGGAAGCCGTTTGTGAATGAGAATGGATACACCATTGTGTTTGTCTGGAGCCGCAGAATGAAAATGCAGAGGAAATCGGGGGTCCCAGTATCGGGGGATACACGCCTTGCGGAAGTGGGTTTCCTGAAGAAGGACAACATCAGCACGTGAGCGAAGATAGTGACGTATCGCCAGACGCCTCTTCTGTGGGGAAAGCAGCCCTTTCACATTATGAGATACAATCTTCAGCCCAAGCGGAGGCGTGGAAGCCATTTGCCAGAAGACCGAGTCGGAGGCAGAGAAAGAATAAGGAAAGAGAAAAAAATAAATAAATAAATAAAATAAAAAAGGAGATAGAGGAGAAGAGAAAAAGAGAGGATAGAACACTGGCGGGAAAGACCACCAGGAAAAGAACAATACAGCACAAAGGTAATAGACTCTACAAAGGTACGTCTATAACAGAGTATTTCAGGGGAACCTGGATGAGGAGACAGTAAAAACGCTCCCCTAGCAACAATTAGAACAGGCATATGATATCCATTTAACAGAGCAAACCAAAACTAGGCATAACAAGACTTTTCAGCAAAGGAGGGACCGGCAATGTGATGGCAGCAACCGCCAGAGACAGCACCCCTCGAGAAACCGCCCGGGAAAAAGAACAATCCCGAACCATAGCGCGCACGCGTCAGGAGTAGTAACCTTAGTGGCACATAGCGCTCTTTTGTAAAAAAAACAAAACAAAAAAACAAATACAAAATATATATGTACGTATGTGTAACTGGTGGGAGCGAAACCATGATCCCCAATAGGGACGTTAGCTGTGGAGCAAAACACATAAGTGGACCAGATGGGCTAATAGCCGGCAAAACTGGTCCCACAGGTCATAGATATCCCCCATGTATAATAAGACGCAGCTGGAACATAGGCACTTAGGGAGGCAAGTGACATTTAAAAATAGGTATGACATGTGACAACAGGTGCAGCGGCCCCACAAGAAAGCAAGTTACATGTGTAAAATAATAAAAAAAAATAAATAAAAAAATGTATATGTACATGAGTGTGATGGGTGGAGCGAAGCTATGATCCCCAGCAAGGACGTAAGCAATGAAGCCCACAGAGTAACCAAGGAACACAAAACATAAGCGGACCAGAGGGGATAATAGCCGGGAAAACCGGTCTCACCAAGGGACAACACAAGCCATATACATCCCCCAGGCGGAAAAAGAGGCAGCAGAAATAGCGGCCACATAGGCTCTTATGGAGGCCAGTGACACGTGTACAAATGAAAGTAAAAAACCCCAAATAAAGAAACACATGTACATATGAGTGCGGTAGGGTGGAGCAAATGTAAACCATGTATAGGTACGGTCGGAACCAACGTGCCCAGGTCATCTAAACGAAATAGGACATGAGTGCAATAGAAACCATCAAAAATGGCACACAAGCATGAGCACCCAAACCTTGAAATCAGCCGACACCCAAGGGAGCAACCGCGGTATAGGTGTGGCGCATGAAACCGGGAGGGCCACGGTAAACAGGGAATAAAATAAACACAAAATAGAAAACATAGCAAAAGTCCCAAAAAAAATATAAATATAAATGCGGACGGTAAGAAAACAAAAAACTCGACGGTAAAACATAGCGCACGACGGTAAAACTTAGCTGCCCGCTGCCCAGGTAGTCACTAGTAGAATACGGCGCACTCTTGGAGACCCATCCCTTCAGGGACCCGGACAACAAGATGAGTTCAGTCCCGATCCTGCGGCAGCACAGGGCCATCAGCCGGGGCGGTTGAAGACCGCAGAGGTGTCGAGGCTTGCGACGGGTGTCCACTGCGACGAGGCGAGGAGGCCCTCTCCGAGGATCGTTGATCTAGGGCGATAGGCGGTTGCAGTCCAAGGCGGCGCAGGAAGGGTCCGGCGTCCTCCAGGTCCCGGAGCTGCAAGAGCTGGCCACCCTTTTGCACCAGAAGCTTAAAGGGAAAGCCCCACCGGTACGGGATCCCGTGTTCCCGCAGGAAATCAGTGAGGGGCTTCAAAGCCCGGCGTTTACGGAGGGTAGAGGGGGCGAGATCCGCATACCACACCGGGGTGACGCCATCCAGCTCAGGGGAGACATTCCGCGTGGCACGCAGGATGGCCTCCTTCGTTGTAAAGTAGTGGCACTTCAAAACAATGTCCCGGGGGGGTTCCGCAGAACCAGGTTTCGGGCGCAGAGCCCTGTGGACCCTCTCTAAGCGCAGCTCCTCATCGGGCACATCAGGTAAAAGTTGCCGCAGGTAGCGGAAGATAAACGAGCAGACATCAGTGAGGGATTCCGGAATGCCCCTGACCCCCAAGTTTGAGCGGCGAGAACGGTTGTCCATGTCCTCCATAGCGTCTTGTAAATCTGCGCACGTGGCGTCTAAACGTGCAAAGGCTGCGTCACGATCCCGTTGTGCGGCGGTAAGGGTATCAACCGTAGTTTCCAACTGTACGGTCCTATTGGTCAGAGCAGCTATATCGGCTGAGATGGCCGTCAGCCCTGCCTTGAGATCCGCCTGCAGCTCTTGTTTCACCGAGAGCATACAGGCCTTGAGATCCGCAATATCGGTGCGTGTGCTGGGGCCTGTCTCGTCTGCTTCCACGAGGCCCTCACCCCGTACGGCGTCTTTCTTCTTAAAAAAGTCCGGCATCTCGGAGGAAAGCCCTGGTTTCTCACCCCTGCGGGTTGACATCGCGGTACCAGATAAAAATATAGTCGATATCAGTTAATGGATAGGCTATAAAAGCTATTGTTGTCTAGGAAGGAGCAGGAGCCGGTTCAATGTGCAGCCATCTTCCTCAAGCACCAGGACACGCCCCGTTTTAGTAGAATTTTTTAATATTTTATTCATACAAGATATTGAATCGTTTCAGATGGATTAACTTCACTTGCATGGGGTAATCCAAAAGCAAAAAAAATAGACTATAGCAAGAAGACAAGATCTCCCAGGCTCTAAGTAGCACAGTGCTAACAAGGTACAGCTGTTTCCAATACCAGCTGATGTAGTATATTAAGGCAATAAGCTAGGAGCAGATGACATGTGCACCCATAATACAATCATCGAAACGTGCATCCATTAGACACCTGTTTAGAATCCATCTTTATTCTGCCATCCAGATCAGTATTAAAAATAATTTTTTCAGGACATGAAGGGCTTTCTTCAGATACCATTATTTTGATCTTATATATAAAAATTTAAATTAAAATAAGGTGAAACATTGAACAAAGGGACATTTTCTAGCTTATTTTTTTTATTTATTTTTAAAAATACCTTACTCATTTGAGTTTAGAAATACCCAATGTTTTTATGGGTTTTTTTTTTTACAAGTTACAGGGCAATAAGTACAAGTAGCATACTGCTATTTCAAAACCTTTTTTTTTCCAAACCTTGTAATTCTGCCCCAATTTCCTATTTGGGGCATCTTTAAAGCTGGCCTTTGTCGGTTTGTTGTAGTGATTATTTGTGTTTTTTTCATACAAATAGTACTTAATGCGTAAATGTACAGCTCCTGTCACAGCCAAACAACAATATGTCAATATGCGTTCAGCAACATTTCCTGAGCATAGGGTTTGCTGTTTTCTTTGGGGCTAAAAGGCCACATTTGGAACATGTGCAATTCGGTTTTTCAACTTGAAATTTTTTCCAACCAGGTTTTTTGAACCAGGCTTATTTAAATTTACCCCAACCAACTATGCATTTTTTTCCAGACTAGACACCCCCTGAGTAGTTGAAATACTAGTGATTAAATTATTTCCATGCTAGGATTTTTGGAAAAATCCTATGATAATTTTAGGACTTGCTCCTAATTTTTTTTCTATTTTTCATATTTATGGACTTTTTTATATTTTGTTGGGACTGGATGGTTCCCCTGATGGTGACACCACTAAATAATTTTTTTTACCAATATATTTACAAATATTTCTACTTTTTAATTTATTTTTAACATTTTTTTGTAAATATATTTTACCAATCAGCTCTCAGAAGTGTTTGTAGAGCCAACTTCTCTCGCTTATAGCACTTGTGGAGCAATCACAGTGCATCCTGGGGTGGGTTTCCATTGTCGCTGAATGCCTTGATATTGAGACATTTCAGCAGCACCATTTGAGAGAAGAAAGCACCAGGTGTGTGTTAGTGCTATGTGAATTCAGCCATACACACAACAAAGTTTTATGAATGTTCCTATATTCTACAAGAGACTGAATATGAGCCAAAGTCACCATTTTTGTCCATTGGGTCCCACCTCTCTCTTGCACATGCCGACGAAGTGTGTTTTTTTATCATCTTATGAACAATAGATATGAGTCTGTGAAAAGTGCTTGATTGATCACAATATTTTAAATTCTGTGAGTGGGGCAATAGAGGTGGAATCCTTGCTCACCAAAGCATGAAAGTGCTTCGATTGCGTGTAAAAAAAAAAATCAGGTTTTCTGCTCTACCTCTTAAGAGGTGTAGCAGTGGGTTCCCATCCCCTTGCATGATATGAGTGGGATTTTGGGAACTCTGTGTTATCAGGACGATTTGTGAAAAGGTGATCCTGTGCAGCCTAGGTTGGAAGCTAGTGTCATGCACTAGACATAAGTGGGGACAGTTGTTTTTAAGAAATCACAGCAGTTTCGTTATAGCTCTCCACAATTTCAGGGTGGAACCAATAGTGGGTTGTGAGGGATCAAGTCAAGTATGTTGTGCAGGGCTAACCCAGACCACCACATGTTTGGATATGGTCATACAGCTCTGCTCAAGATCCACCCACGGCTTGGGGGTATGCATTATCCATTCCACCAGCCCAGGCAGATGATCTCCAGGTCCAGCAATCACAGCCCACCTCTTGTCTTTTGGCGAATCAAAAATTGGCAACCTAACCGTGCAGCCCTAGACTTCCAGATAAATCTAGTAATTAGGTGTTTTAGATAAAAAAAATAAACGTTTTGGAAGTGATATTGGTAGGGTTTGTAGTTTGTACAGAATGCGTTGTAAAATATAAATTTTTTATGACTGCACCCATTCTGAATCATGAAAGATCATGCTGTACCTCCCGCTTAACTCTTCTAAAGTTAAAGTCAAATAAATCAACCCAAATCTGAGGGCAGATATGTCCCTAAATACACCAGTCTCTACTTAAATGAGAAGGATTCTTTAAGGGAGCTATGTAAATGGATAGGAGCAGATACGTTTAACACCTCCGATTTATTTATGTTTATTTTAAGATTGGATAGCCTACTGTATTTCTGTAATTCGTTAAGGAAGTTAGGGAGTGAAATCTGAGATAGTGTAAACACTATCATGAGATTGTCAGCCAAAGGTAGCCAATTTGTGGTGGTGTGCCCCGACTTTGATACCAATGTATGTCTTGTTCCATTCGACTGGGTGACATCTCCCTGTTAACCCTAATTTGCACTGTAGGCAAGTAATAAAGGCCAAACAAATATAGTAGGTGATGCACAGTATAACCAAATAAATAAATAAAGTGTATAGAGTGCAGAAAAAACACCCAAGAAACAATTATCTCATAATACCAAAAAATAAACAGAAATAGGTGCCTGCCCTTCTGATTATAGGAAGACCCCTCAAAATCTGAATATTAATTGAGGAAAAAAAGAAAAAGCCAGAATATAAGACTACTTTTTAGGAAAAAAGTTTTCCAGTAAGTATTAATTCACATGTTAACTATTTTTTTTATATTTAATATTTTAAATATACGATAATTGAAAAAATGCATTTCATGTTTCTATTTCCTTTTATTTGCCAACCTGCCAAGTTATGCATACCCCCCCCAGGCTTATCAATGCATCACCATACTTGTCACCCGTGCTCCAGACTCCCTGGTGTCTAGTGGAGGCAGCTGGTGGACATATGTGCGATGCGCGTAGACAACCTCTGCCTCTGCCCGGGACTTCAACCAGGGCTTCTTTGACTGAGCACCAGGAAGGTCATGTCACGCCACATTATGATTAGTAAGCTGGCTTGCATGGTTGAATGCAGTATTCAACCTGCAGGGGAGACCCAGGTTCTCTGGAGACTCTGGAGAGAACGCTCTCCAGATCGGTCACAGTGCATCCTGGAGTGAGTCTTCAGTGTCAAGCCACTTTATCAAAGATCGCCTCCTAAGCTCTTTTAAACCAACCATCCATCACCATATTATATATGGCGGTCCATGCTGCAACAGCAAGGCATTACAGCAACATTGTTCGAGAGAAGAAAGCGATCATAGATTGCTTTCTTCACCTGTTGAAAGTCATGACATATCAGGCACGTCAGTTGTCGCCAACAGAATGTTTTTTCGTGACATGCCTGCCATGTCGATTGTCATCAAGGGGTTAATAGCCCACCACATAAATTAGATTCTGGTCTCTCACTCATGGCACCAGAAAAGATGCTCTGATTCACTTGCACAGGGATTTCAATTGTGATATACCATATACCAATTGGGATGCTCTGAATTTGCCCAAGGCAAAAAAACTCTTAGACTCTTGCACATCCTGAGAGTTCCCATGCATGGTCATAGCCTTGATTATTAATACCTAACTAGTGGCTTGCAAGAGGTTGCCCTGTTTTCTCATGAAAACAACGCTTTGTAATAGGTTCTATTGTATTAAACATTAATCGACATTTTAATTTTGCCAAGGCCTCCCAAACATGCATGTGTGTGTGTATATATATCTATATCTATAGATATAGATATATATACACACATGCCACCTTAATGAAGATATGTAGAAATCCAGTCCTTTACTCTAAAATGTACATATTTGTTTACAGACTTGTTTTGAAATAGTTTGTGTTTTACAAATTATCTGGCAAGTAATAGGCCACATTTCACAAGTAATGTAACCTTAAAATACATTGAGAAGCAATTCAAATTATCTTTATCTTGTTTACGCTTGAAGGTAGCTGTCAGGGTTCCACCTTGGTAGCCTGGGCTATGTGATAATTATAACATTGTCATGTCTACCTGCAGCCACTAGTGGCCACCCTTCCCTCTTAGGAACACCCCTTTCTAATTTCTTGGGGCAGCAGAGCCATGTTACCTGAGTTTAGCCCTGCACTTATATACCTGCTCTACCCTTCAATGTGGGCCTTTGCATTATTTAGCTTTGTTTCCTGTTAGTCTGCTTGCAGCTAAAGTTCTATTCTGATCTCCTGTGTATGACCTTGGCTACGTCAATGATCCAGCTTTGTTTTCCAGACCCCGGTGTGTGCCAGACTCACCTACCTGTCCAGCAATGTCCAAGCTGTGTGCCCTGTCTGAGGGCTTCCAAGCTGTGTGCCCTGCCAGTGGGCTTCCAGCCGTGTGACCTGCCAGTGGGCTTCCAGCAGTGTGCCCTGCCAGAGGGCTTCGGTTTCTGCCTGGTTCTTTCTCAGCATCAGCCTTGCCACTCCCAGTCTGTATATTGTGTGCCTGTCTGTACCTACCTACTAGTCATGATGCATCAAGGGGTACAACTATAAACAGACCCCCTGGTAGCGCCTGCAACTAGGCTCCTACCCGACCTGCTTGCCCCGGTCATGATAGTAGCTGACATCTGCACGATGCCCCATATGTCATGTGTTAATGTGTGTATACCTCTGTGTTTGTACCAAACCAATGGATATTTACCCACCAAGTCTCAGTTGAGCTTCTTCCTCAACTGGAACAATCATGCATTTGTAAATTTTGCTGCAGGTGTCTATGGGTGTAAACTGGCCACTGTTTATTATTGGTATGCTGTGTGCTGGCAGGCTAGCCAGGCCATCAGTAACAACTCTATGCAAACGGGTTAGGGAAATGAAAATAAAGCCTCTGCTTCTGTAAGTTTAGGGTCTGAGGTTTTTCTGGCAAATCTCGCTTTACTTCCTGTGTAGGTGCTAGTTAAAAGTTGCTTCTTGTTTAGCTTGGATGAAACTTCACATAACAAGACCTATGTGAGATATGTGTAGCAAGGAAACCAGATGTGTGCAGGTGTGCTGCTTTTCTATTTTAACTTCTACAGGAGGAACATTTCCTTTGCCCATTTCTGAGGGGTTTCTCTTTTTCAGAAGTCTGTTTATATAATTTGTTTTTCAGCGGAAAAAAGGTTATGCAAAAATAGCTAAGGCTTAATTTGCATGATTTTGAACTTAAACCCCCTTATTTTAATTAAATGAAGGAAATCTACAGGCACCTGTCTAAATTCTAAATCCTTTCCATATTCAATTTGAGATTCTGCAAACCAGAACTTTAGCATAACATTATGATGGCTTCTTAGTCTGAACAACATTTTCTCACCTGTAAAGAGGTGTTTCAAGGTATATGGAAAGCATGTTCTTGGAAAAAATGTAAAATATATATATTTTCTGTTATTATCTGGCAATTCTATTAATCAAATTAACCCTTTTTGGGGATAAATATTCCCCAAGTCAAAAATAACCACATATAAAAATGGAAAAACATTTTGTGACAGAATATGATGATGACATGAAGAACGTGCAGCTTAGTGATGGTGCTATCATGCAACCATTGTTTACTTTTTCCTTCTATGGAGCGTGGCTTTAGTATGTGCAATTTCAGAATGGGAGTACGCACGGGAGTTAATTTTACACCTGTCTTAGACATGAATAAAGCATTGTAAGATGTGTACACACTTAATGCACATATTTAACCCTTTAAGTGCCTAAGCACTGGCCATATTATTCCCTGGGGAGGCCAGGACACTTAACTATTTCCTCATCTTTTCATATAACAAGGATTTCCAGGAAAAGTTTTCACAGATGATATAAAGCTTTAAGTACATAAAGAATAAGAAAAAAAAACATTCTCGTGCTATTTTATCCTATAAACTACCAGTGCATGCTAGTGCATGCCGGTTTGCTGTTACAAATGCCCATTCATGCATTCCCTTCCAGAAGGTGTCATTAATGATGTCAGCTGGACATGACATCCCCTGAAGGATCTGTCTGGGAAATCTGATCGCTTCCCCTACTGGCCGATCACACGCATTGTCTATGGAGACTTACAATATGATCACATTGTGATCAGTTCAGGGGATCACAGGGAAGAGCTTGATAAATAATGTTTCTGCCTCTTCGCCACAAGTAGAAGTAAAAACAAAGTTTTGCTTTAATTAGAATAAATAATAAAATAAATGTAACAAAAATATTACTATCCCCAAACCCGGTAAGCCATGATTATTTAAAATACTACTCACTATAGGGTACAATATAAGGGATGGATGTGACCCAATAAAAAATAAATATGTATGTGAGGTATGTCTGCAATCAGGAGATGTTGACGAACATACATTTGGTCACTGTTCAACAGGGACACCTAAAGTGTAGAAGAAATTCTAAGAAAATTTACAAAAAGCAATATATTTTTAGGTTTTTTTACATACTAGCACTCACAATTATTATTATTTTTACATGTTTCCATGGTTTCAAATGAAAACCATATATGTTTGAAAAAAAGACGTGTAATTCGTGTGGGTACAACAAACACAGAAAAAGGGAATCTTCATTAAACCTACATATGGTAAAAATGGCAAAATAGCTCTGCGGTGAGGTACCAAGAACCCCTCGGACTGAAGGTGTTAAGTGTATTTTTGTAAAAATCTAGTAAAAATTGCCATTTAACTACAACAACTTTAAAATTTACGTTTAGCATGTTTTTTTCAGTTTTTTTTCAAATACAGCATCAGGATATATGATCATATATTTCTCATACCGCAATGAAAGAAAAAAATATTACACTTTAATCTCCAACATATCCTTAGTATCACAATGAAATGTTACATTACATAATCAAACGGTCAAAACAGGCCTCTAAATCATGGATTTAGCCAAGAAATTTTCACGGTTGAACCAACGTGCACCTTGTGAGTTGGAGTGGATAACTAACTGCTTAACATCAGAATAATCCCTAAAACTAAATATAGTCATGTGAAAAAGAAAGTACACCCTCTTTGAATTCTATGGTTTTACATATCAGGACATAATAGCAATCATCTGTTCCTTAGGAGGTTTAACAATTAGGTTAATACAACCTTAGATGAGCAACAACACATGACATATTACACTGTGTCATGATTTATTCAACAAAAATAAAGCCAAAATGGAGAAGCCATGTGTGAAAAACTGAGTACACCCTCACTGCTTCCATAGTAATTAAGATAAGTACAGACAGGTGCTGCTAATCAAATGCTCTTGATTAATAGATCATCAGTAAGTGTGACAATCTCTATAAAAGACAAAGTCTTAGCAGTTTGCTGTTCTGGAACATTCAGGTGTGTGTTAACAACACACACAGGGCTGCCCAGAAAAAGCTTTTTCTGTCTAAAAACCAAACCACAAGACTTTTGGAACAATGTCCTTTGGACAGACAATACCAAAGTGGAGATGTTTGGTCATGACGCACATTTGGCAAAAACCAAACACAGCACATCAGCACAAACACCTCATACCAACTGTAAACGGTGGTGGAGGGATGATAATTTGGGCTAGTTTTGTAGACACAGGACCTGGAAGCCTTACAGTCATTGAATTAACCAGCACGTCTTTGTATATCAAAGTATTCTAGAGTCAAATGCTAAAGCTTGGCCGATATTGGGTCATGCAACAGGTCAATGATCCCAAGCACACCAGCAAATCTACAAAATAATCTAAATGTTGCAAAGGCCCAGTCAGACCTCAATCCGATGGAGATGCTGTGGTGGGACCTTAAGAGAGACAAATGCTCGCAAACTGAAGCAACTTTGTAAATGTCACAAACCTATACCCCGAAACTTAACACGCTGCAATTTCACCCAGAGTGATACCAAATGGGAAGGCCCAAATGGAACACCAAGGGCCGAAGAGGTATTAAGCAGCCAGAAAGCAGGCTATAGGCAAATAAATAAAGGCAGTCTCTGAGGAGTAGATGGCTGTAGCGTAGACAGTGGAGGTAGCACCGTAACTGCAAAACGGAGTGTAGAAATCAAGCCAGGATTCGGTACACGGAGGAGTTAATGAGACAAGCCAGGGTTCGGTACACGGAGGAGTTAATCAGACAAGCCAGGGTTCGGTACACGGAGTAGAAATCAGAGTAGGAGCAAATAGGAGCACGTCAGACTCGAAGACCACACAAGGGTAAAGTGCAGCAGACCAGCTGGCCTTTTAAATTAGGAGCCACACCAAGGCACGCCACTGGAACTGCACTGGAGATTGCCCAAGCAACAACCTCCCAGCCTGGTCACGCCCCCTCCTATGACTCACACGCAGGTTGCTATGAGACGTGTGGCTAGAAGCAGCTATACTAGGTTTGCTGCTATGATGCTAAAAGTGGTTCTACGAGCTAATGAATCATAAGGTGTAACATGTCATGTTGTTGTTCATCTCAGGTTTTACCTAATTTTTAGACCCACTAAGGAACAGATTGTTATTATGTCCTAAAATGTAAAACCATACAACTGTATTCTGTAGAAGCACACCCATTTCAAAGACATGCAAAATCTTTTTAAAGAATGAGGATTTATGTTTTTTGTATACAATCTGTTTCATGTTTCAGGCTGGATGCTATACTCTGGCCTAGCTGGAAGAAGAAAGAGGACACCAAAAAATAATCTCATATGTCTTCATAAAACATAGATACCACATATTTGTGGTAAGAGCATCACATGCATTTGCACAGGTGAACCAAAAATGTACACCTCATGAGTTGGGGGGATAACTACCCCTAAATACCAAAATATCTCCTGAAAACTACTTATTCCCTAAAAGCACACCCTTGAATATTTCATACTTATTATTATTATCATTATTACTTTTATATATCTAGATTGTAAGCTTGCGAGCAGGGCTCTCTCCACCAAATGTATCGGTTTGTCTTAGTCTGTCAATTCTTGTCTTGTGATTTCCCTTGAATTTATGTATTCTATTAAGCGCTGCGTAAACTGTTAGCGCTATATAAATAAAAGATAATAATAATAATTTATATAACGCCAACAGTTTACGCAACACTTAACACCTTCAATTCCAGGGGTTTTTGGTACCTCAAGTCCTGGAGCAATTTTGCCATTTTTGCGCTATGTTGGTTCAGCGATTATTCTCTTTTCCTGCGAATAGTGTATCCATGTAAACTATATATTGATTTTTCCAGGAGAGCTAGAGCTTTTGATACCATAGTTGGATGATTAGCTGAACATTTATAATGAGAAATTTAGTAAAAACTAGCGAAAATTAGAAAAAAACTTTTGGCACAGTTTGCGGTGGGGCCTTTTGCACGATGTGGTCCCTTTTTCTTTATTCATTCTGTCAGTGGATAATTTCCATATTTGATATTGACACCAATGGACTAATACGGCTGCAACCTCTACTCTACTATATATATATTATATAGGGAATATATTACATATATTTAATTGCTAGCAGCAATTACACCCCTACCATGCTAAGTCAGCCAGTACATGCAGGAATCTGTGTATGCCTGGGCATGATAGGATTGTGATTGCTATTATAAATATATATATATATATAGTTGATTTTTTTGTCTAATGTTGGTGTGTTACTTACTTTTCGGCCAAGTGAACGCTGAATTTTTGGTTTCAGTCCAGATTTTAAATTTCGGTGCACCCCTGCTATATACTCAGCCAGACACTGAAGTGGTAGGCCTACACCACATCAGTGCGTGCCTCAGTATATATTGATAGGTGTTATGCTGTACCCCATCAATGTTTGCCTCAGTATATAGTGATAAAAGTTACCCTGTACCACTGTCAATGTCTGCCTCAGTATATAATAACAGTAATCCTATACCACCACCACTGTTTGCCTCAGTATATAATGATAACGGTTATGCTGTACCACCATCAGTGTTTGCCTCAGTATATATTGATAGCAGTTATGATGTACCCCCATAAATGTCTTCTTCAGTATATAATGACAACAGTTATGTTTAACCCCGTCTATGTTTACCTAATGATAGAAACTATGCAGTTTTAAAGTGTGTGTGTGGGGGGGTACCACATACAGGATCTGCCCCAGGTGCCAAATACTCTAGGTTCGCCCCTGTATAAAGGACAAACGTAGCTGGCACTCTAGGAGTTAACTACCTGCACATTCCCAGGTATGCTTCCAAATATAAAAATAACTGCTAAAACTTTAGCTTTTATAGAGGTGGTCACACTTGCTGATCAATTAAGCAAAGGCATTTGATAAGGAACATCTGTCTGCTACTTAGCATTTTATTTTCCATGAAAGCAGCATGTACTTAGTTTTTCGCACATGGCTTCTCCATGTTGGCTTTATTTTTGTTGAATAAATCATGTCATGTAATATGGCATGTGTTGTTGTTCATCTGAGGTGATATACCTTATTTTTAGACATGCTAGGGAACAGATGATTGTTATTATGTCCTGATATGTAAAATCATAGAATTCAAAGGCTGTACTCTGATTTTCACACTACATAAACAGAAAACACATTTTTTGAGAATTACAAACGGACCATGGGGTTACAGATAGCTTGAAATATGTGAAATAAACATAAAATAAATAAAAATATAGTATTAAAACATAAAAATATAAAAATCTGGAGTTCTGTAAAATGTCAACTCACACGTTCAAGAGTGAGTTACTAGGATATAGATAAGAGTACATACTAGCATTGGGAATAATCTCAAATACAACAGCTTCTTTTTAATATGAAGCATTTTCTGGGATGTTTTCCAACCATTTTGATTTCTTAAAGTTTGGTAAATGGTATTTCTTGTAAAGTGAAAGTGTGAATTTGAATTTACAGAACTCCAGAGTTTTTATATTTTTATGTTTTCACATACTACACTATATTTTACTTACACAAGAATAGAGTAGTGCACAACCTAAAAAGTACAAAAGGCATAAAAACTCATATTCTGGGGTTGCAGCTAGAATAACAATGAACAACAAGTACACAAAGTAAAGGATTCTGTGCACACCCAAGCGAATACCATTCAAAAACACCTAAGACATAAAACCAGGAGACTCCATCACCCCTGCTTTGCAGTTAAACTCCCAAAGAGACTCTCAAGCAATGTAAAGCCTTCTCTAGACACCATTAATTAGGCACATGTGTGGTGGGAAATCTATGATATAGATAAGGGTACATACTAGGATTGGGAATATTCTGAAATGCAGCAGCTTCTTTTTAAATGAAGTATTTCAATCATTTTGATTTCTTAATGTCTCTCTTAAGTGTACCCTAGATATTTCAAGGGATTTCCTTTATCCAATTATGATACTTAAGGATACCCCAACAGCTGTACATGCTTAACTTTCTCATGATTACCTATATAGTAAGAGTAATGATGCTAAGTTTATTTCATTTCTCTTATAATCTCATCTAAAATATTTGTATTAATATTTTCAATCACATATCAGTATAGCCACAGCCCTTCAAAATGTCAACTTGTTTTTTATATGTATACATTTAGTGTTGCATAAAATATATTTTCTTCTTTTAGAACTTCTGCTTACATTTCATTTGAGGCCTGTACTTGTTTTTGCACATCTTATATTGATTTTCCTATTTAACTTTCCATCTTTTCTTGTGCTCCAACATACTTAAATTAATTTGTTTAAGTTGTTTGCCGTTGATCATTCCATTACATTTTCCTTTCTCTAATTTATTTGCAAATTTTTACATTACAGTGTGCATTAAACAACCATTTGGATCTTAGATTTCCTCTTATTTTCTGCAAATAGGGGTTTTACAGACACTATTGTTGCAATGCCAAGGCAACCATTTGTTGTTTTTGTGTTGCACAATCTTTTGATAAAAAAGGGCACCATGCACAGTAGCGTACCTAAAGGGGGGCCACTCATCAGGGGGGTGCCTGGTGGCCTGACGGCCACCTAACACGGGCCTGCAGCTTACCGCTGTGTCGCCCAGCACTGTATGAGGAAACTCTTTTCCAGCGCAGGGGGAGCAGAAACCTGGACAGGGAAAGATTTTCCTCATATAGTGTGTGCGCGCCACAGCAGTAAGGTGCGTGTTAGGTGAATTAATGTTATAGTGGGTGAACGAATCAATGAAGTTAGTAGTAAGTTAGTGTTTAGGGGCAGATATGGTACAGGCAGGCTGATTTGGGGAGCAGAAGTGGCAAAGGCAGGCTAATTAGGAGGGCAGAGGTGGCACATGCAGGCTGATTAGAGGGGCAGAAGCGGTGCAGGCAGGCTGATTTGGGGGGCAGAAGTGGTACATGCAGGCTGCTAAAGTGGCAGGGTTGGCACAGACAGGCTGATTCAGGGGCAGGCTACTTCAGGGGCAGAGTTGGACAGGCAGGCTGCTTCAAGGGCAGAGGAGGCACAGGCAGGTTGCTTCAAGGGGCAGAGGAGGCACAGGCAGGTTGGCGCTCGTGGGCCAAAGGAGCGCAGCCAGGGAGAGGACTGTTTCAGCGCAGAGGTGGCACAGGCAGGCTGTTTTGGGGCACAGGGAGACTGTTTTGGGGCACAGGCAGGCTGCATCAGGGGCAGAGGTGGCACATACAGGATCCGCCCCGGGTGGCAAATAGTCTAGGTACGCCCTGACCATGTAACAAACAGAACGTACCATCATGCTAGCTTTCAAGGTGCATCTTGTTCTGCAAACGCTTGTCCACTAAATACCTAAGCCCCCTCTTCAGGGGAGTGCCTTTGTGAGGGGCATGGCTAGCCATCTTTGGGTGGGGGTCTTTAAAATAATTTGTCAAAGTACAACTTTTAAAATGCTTTTGCAGGGGCACTTATCATAATGATGCTTGAGGTTTACATAAGAAAGACTTTGAATTTGATGTTGAGTATATTGAGAAACTAGAAGGGATTTAACCCCTTTAGACCCCTATAGACGTACCAGTATGTCCATAAAACGTCCAGGACTCAGAAGAAGAAGAAGAATCCACAGGAAGAATGAAGAAGAGGAGTGAAAATGAAAAGGTAGGAAATCATTCAGTGAGAGTGGATTAGTAAGTGTGTGAGAGTGGTGGGTGATATGCTGCAGTTTATGCTGAATGTTTGTGAATGAATGTTGGTTAATGAGTCTGTGTGAGCATGGATGTGTAAGTGTGTGGGGGGGGCAGCATGACATATGGAGGGTGTAATCACATTCCTATCATGCCCATGTTCCAGCATGTTTTGGCTGACTGGGCATGATAGGAGTGTGATTGCTTTTAGCAATTAAATTAAATATATATATATACCGTATTTGCTCTATTATAAGATGAGTTCTTTTTCCAGAGCAAATGCTCTGAAAAATACCCCTTGTCTTATAATCAGGGTCGTCTTATAATCAGACCTCAGCTAGGTCTGACTATGAAACTAAGAACCAGATCCCCACAGCGATGCAGGACCTGGTTCCTCCCATCTACCCCCCACCACCACCACTTACCTGTACTTCTGAGTCCCCGGTGCTTAGGCCAGGCAGCGTGTAGAGCACTGTGATTCGCGTAGACAACTTCCGCTGCGGCCGGGAGGAGGTACGGTTAGCAGCAGGGGTTGTCAGAGTTCCCCGTGACCTCTGACAGCCGGGGAAGGTCTGCGCGATGGATGCAGACAACCCCCGCTGCTAACTGCACCTCCTCCCGGCCGCAGCAGAAGCTCTACACGCTGCCCGGCCTACGCATCGGGGACTCAGAAGCTCCGGTAAGTTTGGAGGAGGGAGGGTTAAATGGGGGGCATAAGGCATTTCTGAAGGCAGAGCGCTCTGTGAAATGCCTTTTAACCCCCTTAATGCCACCCTGCCTCCAGGAGCCTTTTAACCCTCTATACGCCATTCTGCCTCCTGAAATGCCTTATACCTCCCTATATGCCACTCTGCCCCATAATATGCCTTTTAACCCCCTAAATGCCAGAGTGGAATATAGGGGTATAAGGCATTTCTGGAGGCAGAGTGGCACATAGGGGGTCAAAAGGCATATCATGGGGCACAGTGGCATTTAGAGGGTTACAAGGCATATCATGGGGCACAGTGGCATATAGGGGGTATAAGGCATTTCTGGGGAAGAGTGGCAAGCCAGGGGGCAGATGTGCATAACTGGGGGGCAGGTTGAAAAAAAGGAAATAAAAACAAAATATTTTTCTTAGTTTTCATAGTTGTTGATGTTTGTGTCCAATTTTGGTCCAACCATACTTTTATTAAAAGTAACACACCAAAAAATTCAATAACAATATTTATATATAACAATATTAATATTGTTGTTGATTTTTTTGTCTTATTTTGGTGTGTTACGTACTTGTAATAAAAGTGGGGTTTTTTTGTTTTTTAAAGGTGTGTGGGGGGTGTCATTTTCGGTTTCGGCCAAGTGAATGCTGAATTTTCGGTTTCGGCCCAGAATTTTCATTTTGGTGCATCCCTACTATATACTAAGCCAGACACTGAAGTGGTAGGCCTACACCACATCAATGTTTGGCTTAGTATATAGTGATATTGTCAATGTCTGGCTCAATGTATAGTGATAGGGATTATGCTGTACCCCCGTCAATGTTTGCCTCGGTATATAGTTATAGGTGTTATGCTGTACCGCCGTCAGTGCGTACCTCAGTATATAGTGATACGTGTTATGCTGTACCCCCGTCAATGTTTGCGTCAGTATATAGTGATAGGTGTTATGCTGTACCACAGTATATAGTGATAGGTGTTATGCTGTTATCCCCTCAATCTTTGCCTCGGTATATAGTGATAGGTGTTATACTGTACCACCGTCAGTGTGTGCCTCAGTATATAATGATAACAGTTATCCTATACCACTGTCAATGTTTGCCTCAGTATATAATGAGAGCAGTTATGCAGTACCACCGTCAATATTTGCCTCCGTATGTAATGACAACAGTTATGCTGTACCACCGTCAATGTCTGCCTCAGTACATAGTGATAGGTGTTATGCTGTACCCCTGTCAATGTCTGCCTTAGTATATAATGTTAACAGTTATGCTGTACACCCGTCAATATTTGCCTAATGATAGAAGCTATCCAGTTTTAAAGTGTGTGTGTGGGGGGGTGCCACATACAGGATCCACCCCAGGTGCCAAATACTCTAGGTACGCCCCTGGGTTAAAGTTTTAAAAAAGTGGCTTTAGATAGATAGTTTAATAAAACATGTGTAACCAGTTATAGTTAGTAGAATTACATTCTGTAAGGCTGTGCACTACATGTTAAGTAGCTACAATGGCAAGTGGCTACAGAAATCTTTAGTTGTTTGGTTTAGCTATGTGTTTAGCTGCTAAGCATCATTGTCTAATGGTCTGCAAACTAATTATTGTTGAGCGGAATACTTGAAATCCCAAATCTCTCAAAAATTTGGTGATTCTTGTTAATGAAAAACAGAAACACTGTAAAACTCAGGCAGCCTGTCAAGGCCATGGAGTAGGTTGACAAACACATTACTTACATTGCAATTGGGTTGTGTTCAATTACATTTTTCCTCAAGTAGTTATTCTTTATATTCCTCAGTAATGCTACCTTATAAAGGATAATGTAGTAACCATTAGCTAATTCACAAGTTAAAAAAAACTATTTGTACTTTGTAGATATGCAGAACTGGTAAATAAGAGGGTTCTAAAAGAGGGTGTAAAAGAAATATTGTAGACATTTTCAGTGCTACTTTTCATCCTCTACCTTCAATTCAGCTTCCCACTTTGTCAGGTTGGACACATAAGTGACCCTTGAGGAATGCATAGGCCTTAGACAGCTTCCATTTTTTACTTGACATACAAAAGGCCCTGTATTTGAGTGACAATAAACAATCAACAGCTGTTTGTAGTTTTCCCAGGTTACTTAGTTAAGGTTCATCCCATTAGGTATGCATGCTACCACTGACTTGTAAAAATGTGTTATTGATGCTAGGTCAATGAAGGACCAGAATAAAAAAATATATTATAGTATGCACACAAAACACAATATGAATTATAAGCAATAGTAGAAAATGTTGAAAATTTATATTTTTTTCCATCAAGAGAAATATTTTGGACTTAACTGTCCCTACATCATTCATGTTAATTTAGGATAAGGCAAGACCCAGACCCCCTTCTTATTTGTGCTAAAATAATACACTATATATAATTAAAAAAGCTATTAGTATTTTTAAATTCATTGTAATCCCCAGTCACATATTTAAGGCACTGTGACATAGACTTTAAGGAGGATGGATAATATTGTGTAACAGTGTGTATATTTGTTTAATTAACGCAGGATATGTAATTAATTAGAGTAAATATCATTCAAGAAGTTGGAAAAAATGAAATTAAACCCAGGGTTCAAATTGTGTATAACTTACCAAGCCATTTCATAAAGCCGCAAAATATATTTTAGCTTAAATAAAAGCTAAATTATGCTGCAGACAATATGTCTAGGTTGCATGTGGATTGTTACACTGTTATTAAGAAACAATTAAGTCTACCAAGCATGTATTTTAAGTCAAAAGTATAATCTAAGTATGTTCTGCACAAAAAACATAGCTCAGTGTCACATCCAAGAATCTTAAGTGTTTTCATTACCTTTTTCATTAGCGGTTATGTGCTAGGAGTGCCAAGACTTTAGGGCTTAAGGCAAATCTGTCACTGTTCCCAAATCCTACATTTTACAGTTCAGTACACTAAGTAAATGTAATTGTGTTTACAGATTAAGCAATACAAACCCTTCTTATGTATTTACCATGGGAGCAATTTAACATTGTGTCCCCAGGATCTGCATTATAATTCATCTTTATTAATTTATCTTTTAATATTGTTGATTTGATCTTTGCCGTTAATTGGTTCAGGCAGTTTTTGGTAGGGTGGGTAAGGAAATGGGAGATTAATTCAGGACAGCAAATAGATTATATAAGGCTTGTCCTGCCACCTTTAGCCACAGATTCAAACCTCTGATGTATCTTCTTTTTTTTTTTTAATTTTAAAATATTTTTTTATTCTTCTAACTGAAAGTGTAGTAACAGGACAGTTTTTTGCCTCTGAGGAAGCCTGGTGAAACATGTCAGCTTTTGTTTGTAATTTGAGAACATTGATTTTAAAACACTATATATTTCAGTGAAAGAGACTGATTTCATTTTGCTGACTTTTAATATTGTCAAATACTTATTCTTGCTAGAAATGGTCCATATTTTCAAGTGTTAGTGCTCACACCAATTAATTTAATTTGTTAAAAATGAATGAGGAATGTTTCTGCTAGCTGCATAACAACTTATACAGTTAACATATGATCTACGTTACGACAAACCACATGCAAGTATATTGTCAGCCGGTTATGTTTGTAAATATCTACATAAATCTCTGACAGCTCAATAAATTGGACACATAGTGGAATATGACTTAGTAACAAAATATTTTTGCCTGTGAAATCCTAATAATCATTTGTGAACAGTTTTAAATATTACTTGCTTTGGAATGTACTAGTGGCAAAGGAACCATAAATCATTTAAAATGTTTTTAATGCAGAGGGATATCTATTTTTAAAATAAATTAAGTGGCAGTCTAGCTTCTGGCACCAATGAGTCACAGTAGGTGAGTCTTAAACTTCCAGATTGTCCAATACTGTTTTACTTTTGGGATCCTGGTGAACATAAGTGTTTTTTTTCTGATGTTGCATATATCTTGCAAAAGATCCCCAGTAACGCTAAAATGTGTGTGGTAAATTAAAATAGAACTATTAATATATACTGTCAACATATCCTAAGCTGCCCACATTTATGAAATGTACAGTTTGGAAACATTAATGTTCACTAGACTTTTGCATTTGTAATCAGGAGAACATGAAAACTAACACAAATGTTGTGTTTTCGTTGCTCAAACCCAATACCGAATGAACTAATATGGCGGCGGGAAAACATAGATGAAGAAGCACAACACAAAGAATCTTTGTGTCCGTCTTCGTAAGTATCTCCTAGTTAATCTCCCTGGTCCCTTCCCCCATACAAGTCACTGCCTCTAGCCTACCTTAAGTATTCGTAGTATCGTAGGGGTAAACAGGAACGGGAATCCGTAGGATTGCGCCAGTAGTTAAAGGTCCGTAAGAGTGACTCTTTTGGCCGCCAGCAAGGGCCTACTCTGGCATCAACCAATAGAGTCGCTTTTATGGACCTTTAAGAGCAGTAATTTTATGCCACTTTGCTTTTTGACTGACAATTCTTAAGCTTTGGCGAATAGGCCTTCCTGACTATAAAATAATACATTCTAATAAGCTTATAATGCTACATATAAAATACCTCACACACTTGCCTTCCTTCACATGTATTTTGTTCTGAAGTCAGTAGTTTGTAGTAAGGAGTTGATACTATTTCTTATATCCAAATGCACCTGTCAACTACATATACCGTAATTTAATCAGACTCAAAATACACAGATCTAAATATTTTTTCTCAACATGAATTGTTACAGCAGAAGGCACAAACAGTAGACAATTATAAACTAAATTTTCTTCTAGACTCTAAACCTCTGGGTGTATTAATTTAGGTGACCACCACTGGCTATTACATTTAGCGTAAGACTGTCAAACTCAAATCTACACAAATAGATCTACACTAATATTTAAGGTAAAGAGAGTCCATCTCACAAGCTAATACATATTTCTGATATAAAACTGATATAGTGTTTATAGTAATGGTAATTTAGGTTGAAAAAAAAGACACAGATCCATCAAGTTCAACAACCTTGCTATTGACCCAGCTATAGGGAAAACCCATATTAAAGCAATTTACAACTGAGCCTCAAAAGGGGTAAATCCCTTCTTGAATCCAAAAAGCCAATGTGATTTCTCACCGGATGAAGAAGCTACAACTAATACTGTCCTTATATACAATTATATCCCTATATATTCATCTTGAAAAGGTCATATTTAGGGGGGGGGAGAAGATGACTTGACGTATGTGAGCAATAAGTACTGAAAGTGATAGTGTTTAGAGATCTGCTTTTTCAGGTGCACCTAACTCAATAGATCTGCTTAGAGAGCTGCCTGGGATGCTGCTGTCGTTCCAGTGAACAACTTAACACTAACGTGATGTTAGCCTTGCTGCACAATCTGAAAAAGTATTAATTATAATCCATAACAGGACTTTTTATAAGTCACTGAATGTTTTCAACAAACTTTCACGTTTCTGTCAAGTAAAGTGTTGATATCTCAAAGTGTAAGTTTTTTGTTTGTCATTCTGGGACAGGGACAATACTTTTTTTAAAGGGACTTTTAAGACACCATATAACCAATAAATTATTATTATTTCAGCATACATATATTAACCAAGAAAATATTAACCCATTGACGATAATTGCCGTGCCATGCACGTCACAAAGAAACAACAATTGACGTGCCTGGCATCATGGCTTCAAACGATGTGAAAGGATTAACCCTTTCAGGACTGGGTTTTTTTCACCATGTTTGCACTAAAGGACCAGAAGGTTTTTGTGCTTTTGCTATGACTTTTTTCAACTCTGATTGTGCACCCCCAGACATTATATATTATTTTTTTAGCACAAGTAGGGATTTCTTTTGAAATAATAATTTTATACATAAATGATCATTTAGTATGAAAAATATATAAAAATGTGGGGAAGATTACAAAAAAAGGAAATATTTTCACAGTTAAAAAACTATATTTAACCAGTGCAAATGGAAAAAACCTCAAAGTGTATTTAGGTATTTGTCCTGTTTTTGGAAATGCCTGGTCTTTTCATTCATTTTGGCACTTACAGGGTTAAATATGAATGACACACTCGCCTTGGTTTTTCTGTCTAACAGATTGTTGTTAAAATGTCATATCTGGAGTTACCTAGGCATTTTAACACTTCTGATTTTAACCATTTTTAGTTGCCAGTCTGTCCTAAACATTGCAGTAAAATTTTATTTTTTTCATTTTTAACAAACCCAGTAGAGGTCCCATATTTCATTTTACCACCCTAAAACTATATATTTCCTAAAACTAGACAGCTTAGGGAATCTAGTTAGGGGCATATTGGCATTAAGCCCTTGTGGCCCCTTCCCCAGACAGTAATGCGGCCATATACTGTATGTTGGCTAATGCCTGGTTTAAAAGAGCTTAGAAGCCAATCAAAGGTCGCTAGCAAAGCACACTGAAAACCCACTCCAGGATGCATTGTAACCGCTCCACAGAGCAGTCACAAGCGCCACTATGAGGGTCTCTCCACATGTAAAAATAATTCCCCACTGATGTCACCATCAGGGTTCCAACAAAATGTAAAATAAATAAATAATAATAAGACTGGTGGTAAAATGTGTGCATGGAAAGAGTTAAAATACTAGGATGTGAAATACCCTGGTGTGTCTAGTTTTCAAATATTTATAATTTGATTGAATAAATTCAATTGGCTGACATCAAAGTCCCAAATAACACAGGCCATAATGACCATATGTCAAATTTCCAATTTGAAAAATTCACATGTCCCAAATGTGGCATTTTAGCATTCAAACAAACCTAACACCCAACAAAGCCATGCATAGGAGTATCACTGTATTCAGTGTGTGTGAAAAAAATGCAAAAAATTGCTACCACAAAGTTTGACAAAGGCTGGTGGTAGAATTAGTGCATGGAAAGAGTTACAATAATAGCATTTGAAATACCTTGGGATGTCTAGTTTTCAAAAATATATAGTTTGATGGGGGTATATTGAAGGAGCCCCTGGGAGAGAGAAACTTAAAGCCCTGCAAAGTCTAAGGAGACATTCGGCAGGAACCAGCTCACAAACATAACGCAAATGTAATGCCCTGAACGGGAGGATGCTGAAAGGGGGATATAAAACCTTTCAGCATCCTCCTTAGACCCCTTCCACAAATACAGGCTGTAAATAGCCTTTACATATACATGAATGCTCTTTAAAGCACAAGGAGTTTGTCAGAGATCTATAAGAACCACTTGTCTTGTAGAGTAAAATAAAAGCTAATTTTAAAATTGAAGTATTTATTTTCAAAACAGTAGCAAAAGCAAAATACAATATAAACAAATTAAATCTTTGCTCCTCTGAGCACTAACAAAACACAGGTTTTTGTTCTCTCCCGGTTGGGGTGGCTTCCCCACTTCCCAAAAACACTGCAACCAAACAAAATTGCCCAGCAGCTTTCTTAGCTGGAATAAGAAGTGGACTGAATTGCACCAAGTTGGTCTTTTTTGAAACCCTCCTAATTAGGCCAGGTGAGCTGTATTAGAGTCACCTGTAAATCCTGGTCTGTATTTTATAAGGCTGTTGGAGCACCAGCCCATCCTGCTCTTCTGGATACTCCATCAGAGGGACTTCTAAAGCAATTTATAAGTCTCACAATTATATTTTATTAATATTTATTCAATACAGGTTAGACAGAAAACCTACAGTATTTACAGTTTTACTTGAAGAAAGTTACTGAAAATATATATATCAGAGTGCTCCAGAGTTCCAAACTGCCTATAGAAGAAACATCAGGACAAGCACTGTGCCTCCGGAACTTCATGAAACTGGTTTTCTTGGCCGAGCAGCTGCACAAAAAACAAAGATCACTATGTACAATTTCAACCATCGGCTGAAGAAGTGTAAACCACACTGCCACTGGAGCAGTGGAAAAGTTTTCTTTGGAGTGACAAATCATGCATCTAAACCTAGAAGTCTGATAGACAAATCTGGGTTTGGTGGATGCCAAGAGAATGCTTCTGGAATGCATAGTGCCAACAGTAGAGTTTGGCGGAGAAGGTAAAATAGCTTGTGGCTGTTTTTAAAAGTTTGGGGAAGGGGCTTTCCTGTTCTGGCATGACTGAGCCCCTGTGCACAAAGCAAGGTCCATAAAGACATGGTGTGGAGTAGAGCCCTGCACAGGACTGCTTTTTCAATCCCGCTCCCGCTGATTTTTTTCCCAATCCTTCCCGCTCCCACAATGTGGCTGTTCCACTCCCGCCACATTTGTGGCCAATCAAGCCCACCTCCTCACCGGAACTGTAGATTTCCCGCGCAGTCCCGCAAGGCTGCCCTCGAGTTGCTCCCTCACAGCGTCTCTTCTCTTGCTCCGCCCAGGAACAAGGGGGAGTCACATCACGTGACTCCATTTTTTGTTCCTCGGCGGAGCAAGACAGGAGACACTGTACGGGAGCAGCGAGAAGGTAGCCTTGCGGGACTGCACGGGATAAACGGGACCCACAGGTACTGTGCCTGACCGCCCCCTCCTGCCCGCAACCCCAGCAAGACCGCCCACAAGTTTTTTGGCCTCCCAATGCAGTCCTCTAGTGTGGAGGAACTTGAGTGTCCTCACCAGAGTCCTGACCTTAACCCCATTGAACATCTTTGGTATGAATTGTAACTTTCATTTGTAATGCAGGCCTTCTTGTTTAACATTAGTGCTCATGCAACAAATGCTGTTTAGACTAAATGGGCACAGATTCCCACAGGCACACTCCAAAAGAGGTTTTTATAACCACAAAGGGGAACCAAAGGTTTGGAATGGGATGTCAACAGGCTCCTATATGTAAGATGGTCAGGTCTCCACATACTTTAGATTTTATAGTGTATACATTTTGGGATAGCTTTGACAGGTAGAGGGCCACCTGTTACATCACAGCATCAGATTCATTCTCTTTGTTCCACACTGTGAGAGAAGTTGCCAGTGGGTTAGTAATTTCCAGGAGGAAAGTTTTTGCATACAATTACTTCAAAAAATACAATGCATACTTCCTATATATTTATATGTAATGTTTATAAATTATATATAAAAATATCCCTGAAACCATGATTGGTTTCTCCTGAAACACCGCATCTGTCATAAACCTTGCCAAATGACATAGCGCCCTCACTCATGTGACGTAACTAGAATCTGAACAGAATTTGTTTTTATGGACGAATACAGTTACACATTAATGCTGCAATTACAGTGCTGTGAAAAGGTATTTGCTCCTTCCCCTATTTTTGCTTATTTGATACATTTTAATGTTTCAGATCATCCAATTAATTCGATGTGAGATAAAGACAATGTGAGTAAATGCAAAATGCAGCTTTTTAATGATCATTCCCTTTATTGAAGGTAAAGAGTTAATAAAAACATATGCAACTCACGTGAAACGGTAATTTAATTGTTAACACTGTTAACTGCTTGTGCCACCCTTGGTGGCAACAACTGCGATCAAGCATTTGCAATAACTGGCATGGAGTCTTTTACATTACTGTGGAGGCAATTTGGTCCACTCTATTTTAATTCAGTCACATTGGAAGGTTTTGGAGCATAAACTGCCTTTTTAAGGTCATACCACATCACCTCAATCAGATTAAAGTCAGGACTTTAGGACACTCCAAAACCTTCGTTTTGTTTTATTTTTTAACTCATTCAGAGACTTGAGCTCACCAGATAACTTCATTGGAGGAATATGGACAAAACTCTGGCAGAGTACATATAAAACATTTATAATAAATGAAGAATATACCACTTTCAAACACATAGGAAATAGTACTTCTCAATGCAGGACTAGTACTCAGAGGACAAATGTAGGGCTGCAACTAACGATTATTTTCATAATCGATTAGTTGGCCGATTATTTTATAATTTACATTAAGATGTGCCATTAACACTTTTATCTCTTTATCACAATGGCATTTCACGATTTGTCTTCTTATTTTACTGACATAATAATTAAAGCTATATTTTAACAAAAACCCCAAAAATACCAAAAAAAGCTTTACTAGTAAATATTCATGTAAACTATTTTTGCACATCTCACCCCCCAGCTTGCCTCTCTGCCCCAGAAATGTCTTATACGCCCTATATGCTACTCTGCCCCATTTATGCCTTATTCCCTCCTATATGTCATTTGCTCTGAAAAAATTCATTTTATAAATCGATAAAAAAAATCGATTCAACTAATCGATTCAACAATTTTCATAATCGATTATTATTGATTTTATCGATTTGTTGTTGCAGCCCTAGACAAATGACAACTTCAACCTTAGAAGTACAGTTGCACAATGGTCTTTTTTTATTTCTCTGTTTTGTGAGAAGTGGAATGTTGGTTATGAGGAAGAGTATGTTATTGCGTTTTGGTTAAAATGCACTGGTATCATCACTATGTTAAGTTTCATGCTGTCAAATTCTTTCATTTTTGTATTTGACACATTTATGTCTAAAAACATTTTCTGTGCATGTAAACAAGTGTGTCTCTTATGCATTAGAATCAATTAATCTTGGTCCACCACAATATTGATGTAACCTGTTCTTGGTTTAGGCATGATGACATCTCCACATTGCCTTTTTTAAGCAGCTGTACTTTCTCTAGCTACACCCGGCATTGATTGTCAACATCCAAAAATAAACTGGATGCCAAACCGTTTTTGGCTGGTTACATCTTACAGTCACGTAGCATAAAATATGTTAACCTCTTACCATAGATTAGACGTGCATATGGGCCAAAAATGATGCAGACAACTTCATGCAAAATATAGGCGCTTTCTGTGATTAAAGGTTTGGGGGAGAAGATGTCACCAGAAGCCCAGCCGTTTTGGGGAATTTCAAGCCAGGTTATGTCCGCAGAGATGCGGATGAAGATAAAAGATAAAAGAGAGAAGGTGAAAAAGAGATGATAGGAAAGAGAATATGAAGAACAAAAAGATGAGGAAGCAGACGTGGTCGGCAGAGAAGGTGGGGATTTGTACCAATCACGTAATTTGCCAAAATACACTACATTTGCAATTCGTACGAATCCGAATGCACAAGTGTACCCTGGATATACCGTATATACCGTATTTGCTCGACCCCCCAAAATCAAAATATTAATTTAGGGAAAAAACAAAAAGCCTGAATATAAGACTACCCTATAGGGAAAAAGTTTTACCAGTAAATATTAATTCATGTAAATTATTTTTTCATGTTTAATAAAAGCTATGATTGAGAAAAATATATTTTTTAAATTTCCTTTTATTTGCCAACCTGCCCCCCCCAGTTATGCCACTCTGCCCCCAGAAATGCTTTATACCCCCCTATTTGCCACTCTGCCCCATGATATGCCTTATACCCCTATATGCCACTCTGGCATATAGGGGGTTAAAAGGCATATCATGGGGCTGAGTGGCATATAGGGGGTTAAAATCCATTTCTGGAGGTATATAGGCATATCATGGGGCTGAGTGGCATATAGGGGGTTAAAATGCATTTCTGGAGGTCCAGAAATGCATTTTAACCCCCTGTATGCCACTCAGCCCCATGATATGCCTTTTAACCCAGCATGTACTGGCTGCCTTGGCTTGATAATGTGATTGCTGTTAGCAGTTTGATATATATATATCAAACTGCTAACAGCAATCACACTCCTATCAAGCCAAGGCAGCCAGTACATGCTGGAACCTGGGGATGATAGTAGTGGGATTACAGCCTCCCTATGCCATGCTACTACCACGTTACACATCCATGCTATCATACACACACTCATTCACAAACATTTAAATACTCATTCATTCCATTAATCACACATACTTCACACATTAAACACACATACTTACCCAAAAACCCTACCCCACACCCTTACCTGAACTGCAGATCTCTCACTCGCAGACTTCTGCAGAGGCACGGCTGTAAGAGCAACTTCTCTGGCCCCGCCCCCAGAGGAAGGAGGGGGGAAGTAGAGTTCTGTGAGGACGCTTCCTGTTCCCCTGCTGCTGGTAGCACAGACGCTGCTCGCGACCAAAGCCCGGTAAGCAGCCTGGCCCCAGCAGACATTTTTGAGGTCTGATTAGAAGACGACCTCGATTATAAGACGAGGGGTATTTTTCAGAGCATTTGCTCTGGAAAAAACCTCGTCTTATAATCGAGCAAATACGGTAATATTCAGATTTGGAGGGTCGTCTTATAATCGAGCAAATACGGTATTTATTGTATTATTTTAATAATTTTTTAAATAATGACTAACCGTTTTTTTTTTCTCAGTTTCTTTTTTCAGCAATGGGAGGAGGGTGAGAAACATGGTTTCTCACTCTCCTCTCCTCGATCCCCCTGCACCGATCACACTGTAATCTCTATGCAAGTCCCCACAGATGGGGTCTTCAGGGTTAATTTAGGGGAAGTTGTGGTTGATGGGATGTTTAGGTTAATTTAGGGACAGTTGTGGTTGATGGGGTCTTCAGGGTTGATTTAGGGGAAGTTAGAGGTAAAGGGGGAATATATTTATGTATAAAAGTATTGTGTCTGTGAACAAGTCTGCAAATCTATGAGTGCACTATGGCATATCATGGGGGTGGGTATACGGCATATTCGGATTAGTTGAAAAAATAATTGGCCAACTAATCGACTATGAAAATAATCGTTAGTTGCAGCCCTACCCACGAGTACTTAAGGAGCTAAGTGTGTAAATAAGTGAACCTCTTTTTAATCTTCCAGGATTCTTTTCTTTCAGGAATTCTACTAAAGGATTGGAGGAAAGCAGATGTGGTTCCTACAGTGGATATAAAAAATCTACACGCCCCTGTTAAAATGCCAGGTTCTTGTATTGTTAAAGAATGAGACAAACATAAATAATTTCAGAACTTTTTCCACCTTTAATGTGACCTAACGTGAACAATTCAATTGCAAAACAAACTGAAATCTTTGAGGGGGGAAAAACGAAACTCACAATAACCTGGTTGCATAAGTGTGCACACCCTCTAATAACTGGGGCTGTGGCTTTTTTCAGTCATTACACATCTGCCATCAGTTAAAGTGACTCTGATTAATCACAAATAAAGTTAAGCTATTCTAGTAGGATTTACCTGACATTTGCTTAGTTGCATCTCAGATCAAAAGCCATGGTCCGCAGAGAGCTTCCAAATCATCAGAGATATCAGTCAGGAGAAGGGTACAAAAGAATTTCCAAAGCATTAGATATACCATGGAACACAGTGAAGACAGTCATCATCAAGTGGAGAAAATATGGCACAACAGAGACATTATCAAGAACTGGATGTTCCACCAAAATTGATGAAAAGATGAGCCGAAAAATGAAAAGGGAGGCTTACAAGAGGCCTACTGCAACATTAAAGGAACAAAAGCTGCATGTGACAACAATCTCCCTTATTCTTCATATGAATGGGCTATGCGGTAGGGCGGCAAGACGGAAAGTCCCCCAAAAGCACGTGGGAAAATGTGTTATGGTCTGATGAAACGAAGGTTGAACTTTTTGGACATAACTCCAAAAGTTATGCTTGGTGCAAAAACAACACTGAACATACCCACAGTGAAGCATGGTGGTGGTAGCGTCATGCTTTGGGCTGTTTGTCTTCAGCTGGAACTGGGGCCTTAGTCAGGGTGGAGGGAATTATGAACAGTTCCAAATACCAAGCAATTTTGGCACAAAACCTTCAGGCGTCCGTTATGAAGATGAAGTTCACATTTCAGCACGACAACAGCCCAAAGCACACATCCAGAAAAGCATGGCTTCACCAGAAGATTAACGTTTGGAATGGCCCAGCCAGAGCCCAGACCTGAATCCAATTTAACATCTGTGGCATGATCTGAAGAGGGCTGTGCAGAGGAGATGTCCTCGCAATCTGACAGATTTGGAGTGCGTTTGCAAAGAGTGGGCAAATATTGCCACGTCAAGATGTGCCATGCTACTACTACTCCTACTTTAAAAGACTGATTGCTGTAATACAATCAAAAGGTGCTTCAACAAAGTATTACTTTAAGCATGTGCACACTTATGCAACCAGCTTATTGTCTGTTTATTTGTTTTGTCCCCCCTCAAAGATTTCAGTTTGTTTTTCAATTGAATTGTTCACGTTAAAGGTCACATTAATGGTGGAAAAATTTCTGACATTACTTATCTTTGTCTAATTCTTTAACATCACAAGAACCTGGCATTTTAATAGGGGTGTGTAGACTTTTTATATCCTCTGTATATGCAAAAAGGGTTTAAACTCTTTGCCTGGAAATTATAAACCTGTGAACTTCTGTGGCTGGGAAATATTTGAAGGGTTACTATTCAGGAATTCATTGGGCAGAATAGTGTTATTAGCAAAAATAGTACAGTGATATAGTACAGAGAGTTTTCATAAATTGTAATTTTACAAGCTTGACAGAAGTAGTAAGTGGTGTCTCTCAGGGACCAATTTTATTCAACATATTCATAAATGATCTTGCAATAAGCATTGAAAGTCATGTTTCCATGTTTGCAGATGACACTAAACTCTGTAAATTAACCCCTTAGGTTTAGGGAGGTCCCTAAACGCATTGAAAACAATGCATTTTGAGCCCGTACATGTACAGGCTTTGTCATTAAGGGGTTAATACAATGTGAGCAGGATATTACTTTGCTGCAGAGGAATTTAGATTCTGGGGGACTGGGCAAACACATGGCAGATGAAATTTAATGTAGATAAATGCAAAGTTATGCACTTGGGGGTAAAGAATGCACAAGCAACTTACACCCTAAATAGTATTGAATTAGGGATAATAACAAATGAGAAGAATTTGGGAATTGTTATAGACAACAAACTAGGCAACAATGTGCAATGTCAGTCAGCAGTTGCTTAAGGGATAAAAATATAATTTTGCCTCTTTATAAATCAATGGTAAGACCAGGGGCGTAACTAGACGCCTCAGGACCCGGGTGCGAGAATCTGTTAAGGGCCCCCCACACCCCCTAAAAAAAACATGATTTTTACCCAACAATTTTTTTCAACAAATTCAACAAATTCCATTTACATATTGAATCATATCTGTAAAAAATCAAAGAAAAAGGGGCGCATGTACAAAGGGCATAATCCAGGGGTGTCCAAGTTTTTTCTGCAGTGGGCCACTTCATCAGAATTGTATACGTGCGCGGGCCGCACTCATTTTTCACTGTGACAAAAAATATGGCCTTTAATAAAATATGCAGATTAAAATAAAGTAAAATGACACAAAACCTTTACTCTTCCTCTCACTGATTTCTGGGCCTAGAAAGTTTTGCGACTACAAATTCAGGATTCCCTAGATTTATTCTAGGGATGAACTAAAATGAAAATTCTGGACCAAAACATTCAGGGTTCACAAAACCGAAAATGAACCCCACCTTTAAAAATAATAATAAAAACTCACATTTTTAATAAAAGTAGGTAACACACAATTGGACAAAATTAGCAATATGACTTGGCTGTTAGCAACCACACTCCTATCATACCCAGGCAACCAGTAAATGCTGGTACCTAGGCATGATGGGACTGTGCTCGCTGTGATTGCTGTTAGCAATCACACTCCTATCATGCCAAGTCAGCCAGTACATGCTGGTACAGGGTGGCTGTAAGTGCAGACCCCATACTGCTGGCAGCATCACTACACAAAGGGGGCAGCTGGCCAGGTTTCAGCATGTACTGGCTGACTTGCCATGATAGGAGTGTGATTGCTAACAGTAGTCACAGTCCCATCATGCCTAGGTTCCAGCACTTACACATCCATCCAGTAAATGCTGGAACCTAGGCATGATGGGACTGTGCTTGCTGTGATTGCTGTTAGCAATCACACTCCTATCATGCAAAGTCAGCCACTACATGCTGGTACAGACCCCATACTGCTGGCAGCATCAATACACAAGGGGGCAGCTAGCTAGGTTTCAGCTTGTACTGGCTGACTTGGCATGATAGGAGTGTGATTGCTAACAGCAATCAAAGTCCCATCATGCCTAAGTTCCAGCACTTACACATTCAACCAGTAAATCCTGGAACCTAGGCATGATGGGACTGTGATTGCTGTTAGCAATCACACTCCTATCATGCCAAGTCAGCCAGTACATGCTGAAACCTAGCTAGCTGCCCCCAGCATGTACTGGCTGACTTGGCATGATAGGAGTGTGATTGCTAACAGCAATCAAACTCCCATCATGCCTAGGTTCCAGCACTTACACTCATACTCATTCAAACTCATTCAAACACCCTCCCCAACCCCTTACCTGCACTGCAGCTCCTCAATGCCGCTCACAGACTTCAGCAGGGGGCGCGGCCTCCCTCTGCTGGCTTCCGCTTCCTCCATGCAGTGCAGAAGACCCTCCCACAGGTAAGTAGCAGGGCTCGAGGTGCGGCCCACGTAAGATCGGTTGCCTTGGCTGCCGATCTTACGCGGGCTGCACCCTCTCTCTGCTCCACATTAATAAAAATAAATTTAAAAAAAAACAGGGGATTTTAAAGTCGCATTGTCGACTTTCTTCCAATTTCGGCAGGGGGGCAACAGGGGGGCAAGGATTAACCTAGGGGGGGCAAAATTGCCCCCCCTTGCCCCCCTGTAGCGACGCCACTGATTAGGACATATTAAAGTAATTGTTTATTTCTAAAAAATTGGATGTTTTTGTGATTTTGATCAGCACAAAGTGTGAGAACCAGAAATCGTATCGTTATTAGAAACTAGCTGGATTATTTTTTGGAGAAGGAACCTGTTGGTTCATTAAAAATCTGATTTGTGGAGATATGTACCCCTTTTGTTGCTGTTTCCTTTTACTTTTATACACAGATAAGTGATTTTGTCAAAAGACAATGCTGGATGCTTAACGTATTGTTAATGAGGTTTTTTATTTCATCTGCAGAGATAATGAAAACAGAGCATTGTTCTTTTCTCCAGATCATCTGTTTAGATGTCACATTGGAACAAAGAAACAATCAATGCAGTTGACAAAACTCAGGTTACTAGATAGATAGATGGATGAAAATGAAATGCACCCTCTTGGAATTCTATGGTTTTAAATATCAGGACATAATAACAATCATCTGTTCCTTAGCGGGTCTAAAAATTAGGTAACTACAACCTCAGATAAACAACAATAATAAAAAAATTATTATTTTGAAATACCAAAAATAAAGTCAAAATGGAGAAGCCATGTGTGCAAAACTAAGTACACCTTATCAGTGGCGGAACTACCGGGGTCGCAGGGGTCGCGACTGCGACCGGGCCCTGGAGTTGTGCCAGTCAGGGGGGCCCAAGGGGTGTCAAGCGGTGAAAACGACCGCTCGGCAACTCTTGGGCCCCCCTGACTGACAGAAGTCCGGGACTCCTCTGCTCGCCGCCGCCGCTGCCCAGAGTGCAGCGTGAGGAGTTTGTCTCGGGTGCCGGCGCTTCACGCAGAGCGCCGGCATATGACGTCATATGCCGGCGCTCAGCAATGAAGCGCCGGCACCCGAGACAAACTCCTCACGCTGCACTCTGGGCAGCGGCAGCGGCTTCGGCGGCTCCCAACAGTTGAAGGTAAGTGACCGGGGAAGGGGGTGAGAGGGTAGATTGTGAGGGGGGGGTAGATTGTGAGGAGGTAGGTGAGGGTAGATTGTGAGGAGGGGGTAGAAGGAGGGTAGATTGTGTGAGAGGGGGGGAGGGGAAGATTGTAAAGGGGGGTTAAGGGAGGGAGAGGGGAGATTGTGAGAAGGGGGGTTAGGAGGGGAGGGGAGATTGTAGGGGAGGGAGAGGGGAGATTGTGGCTGGGTTAAGGGAGGGAGAGGGGAGATTGTGAGAAAGGGATAGATGAGGGGGTGGGGGGCCCCTTAACAGATTCTCGCACCGGGGCCCTGAGGTTTCTAGTTACGCCCCTGCACCTTATGATTCAGTAGTTTGTACAACCAGCTTGTATGGCGTTATCAGTCCCTCACTCTTTTTTATGATGTTGCTTCAGTTCATTGAGGTTTGCGGGCATTTGTTTATGCACAGCTCTCTTAAGGTCCCGCCACAGCATTTCAATTGGGCTGATGTCTGGGCTTTGACTGGGCCATTGCAACACCTTGATTCTTTCTTTTTTTCAGCCATTCTGTTGTAGATATGCTGGTGTGCTTAGTAGAAGGTCCAATGTGTTCATCACATAATGTAGAGCACACCCAGGCTGGACATCCTTGGGGGCTGGACACACACACCTTTCTTTCTACCTCGCCCTTCAGGAGAGAGGAACAAACTTTCCCTGTCTTACATGTACTCACTCATCTTAGCCAAAAGGCAGAGTACGCTTTAATAAAGATTTAATAAAATCTTACCTAGAAACTATAGTCCTGTTGCTGCAGCTGCCCTTCGCTCTGTAATCTGACATTTACTGACACTGCTTGAAGAAGGCAATCAGTAAAAGGAAAGTTGCAGCACATGCGCACAGGAGTCTTTAGAGCCTTCTAAGGGCTAGCACTGGAATAAACTGGTGGTGGAAGGAGGTGTGTTTGGCAGAGCACATCTCAGGCACAGAAAATAACTGGTGGGGCTGTGGAAGGGTCAACTGCATATTAGGGATATTGCATAACCCCCCATGCATCTGCAAAAGAAACACTATGAAAATTTAGGGTGGTGCTAGGATACAATATACTGAAACAAGGAATGGGGATAACAAAGTGTACTGACAAATTTAAAGTCCATAAAATTCCACTCCACGCGCTTGTAGAGACTCCAATCCACAGCTGAACGTCAAAACAATGAAATCACAGCAGCACAATCCTGATAGTAGTGTGAGTTTATCAAAGTAACATCTTCTGACGGTAACAGACCAGGAAGCTTGCACTTGATGCATTTCACGCTTCAGCACGTAATCATAAGTGCTAACACTTACAAACACTTATGATTAAGAGCTGAAGTGAGAAACTCGTCAAGGGAAAGTGTCATGGCCTACCTCTGTGAAAAAGATTTTATTTTAATAAATTTACACTGCTATCGGGATTGTGCTGCCATGATTTCATTCTTTCGGTTGTAGGATACAATATCTCTTAGGAAGTGTATCACACAAGATTCTTTTCCCCCTATTGAGTTGTTTTATATTTATATCGTAGTAGTCGTACCTTTAATATAGTCTGAACTTTACTATAGGATAATTCTGCTTACTGAAAACCCCCCACCCAATTGAATTGGATCCAGAATGGACTCTAGAATAATAAATGGACGAATACTAGTCTGTAATGGCCAGTTTTGAATTAACAAACCAAAAATCTATCTTCCCATAAATATTATTTCATTGGAAGACGTTTCTTCCACATACTATACGTTTTTTTATCATGAATATTTCTGGTAATCCAGCATATACAGTAGATCACGTGAAAATGATCATGCAGAACTAGGTCTTTATGCAAATATGAACTCAGTGACTGGTAGGAGGTTAGGAGATCCAATTTCATTGCTCACAGATTATGATCAGTCTGCACTATGATGATTGGCCACAGTAACTACAAGGTTCAACTTGTCTGACTTGAAAAGTATGCAAATGTTACATTTACTAAGGATGTGTCCTGGGTCAAGGGCAAAAGTGCTACAGAAGGCTTGCAGAAATTTCCGGACAGAGCTGAAGAAACAAAATAGGTTTTGAAAACGTAGATGCTTATTATGCAATGTATTTATGTAGACAGATAGTGAACACGCATGTATACTAACTACAAGACTGTTATACATACAACAGCACCCGTGACACTTTTGTCGACCTTCTATGTTTGTACATACATGCATTTTGATGACAATTGCTCATTGTATGATATCTGGATCTGATCAGAATTTAAGTTCTGATGGCATTTATCATTAAAGGGGTAGCCATACCCTTAGTCCTTATCACACATTTAAATGCCATTGTGAATGTGTGCATAGGTGCTGGGAATATGCATTCACATGCTCCAAATGCATTTTGTCCTAGCGGTTGCAAAACTGTTTAAAGAAATGCTGTCTCTAATCTCTTCTTGCAGTGAAACACCCAAAAATGTGTATTAGCATGTGCCACTTCTGCTGAGATGCTGTTCCATTTATCTACTACCATCTCAGTAGGCCTCTGACCCTCTAGTTTTAGATTATAACCTCTTGTCCTAACATTTCTCCACCATTGAAATAAGCTCCCATCTTTGTTAAATCTCTTCAAAACCATGTATCACCATTTTAATTACCAAGGACAGAGATCATGATTCAAATGGTGATCGGTGAAACAATGGAAGCTTTCAATAAACGGCCCTCTATAAAAATTCTGAAATAATCACAAGGACATTAAAAAACCAAAGTGCTTACTGTGGTCATGTTGTTTAAAACTATCAGTGTAAACCCAGAAATGCTACATTGTGTCTTATTCACACCAAAAAGGCTTGAGGGTTATATTTTTTACACAGAGAGTCTTCAGATAAATATGGCAGGATCAGGCCCAGACTGGCCATCTTGCATACCAGGCCGGTGGTGCATTTGGGTGGATATGCCCGGTAACGCTTAAAACAGTAGCGAGGAGCCACGCTTATCCAGCCGTTGGCTGCACTTATGTCACCAGCTAACCACAAAGTTTCAGGGCCGCCATGTTATCCCCAGTCCGTCCCTGGGCAAAACTGTTCATTTAAAGGGACACAGTCTCTCGAATCTGTTCTTGCTGTGCAAAAAATGGCACCCACTACTGGATTTATGAAATAGCATAGTTGTAAACTTGGACGGCCTTTGACTTGCAGAGCATCTTGGGAGTCATCGTTTATGCCAAACTCTGAATGCCAAGGGATTGCATGTCCCTTAAACTAGACTGGACACCCTACACAAACTAAACATGTTATAGAGGTAGTAGATGTGCTAATCCAGTATTGTGTTCATCTGCATGTAAGTGTATCCCGATACACACATAGTTGCTATGGTAATGTGTACCTTTCAGCAGTGGATTGTTGTGATAAAGTAAACAAGTACAGATGCATTCAAACTTCTAGATCGTAGCAGCTCATTTCCAACATACTGAAATCAAGTTAATGTTTAGTGATTATTTGTGTTTGCTCAGGTTCTCTGTCCACAGTAACATTGCCAGCGCTCTGTTCCCCATAACACAATACAACACTTGTTTCTTGTTTTGTTTAGAGAAGTGCTTACTCTGGAGAACAATGGCCCCTTACCCGACATGGCTAATAATTAACAGCAGAAGCCTCTGCAGGTAGAATTTCACAATGTCACAAGGTTTCAGACTGTTTCCATATCCTAGAGCAAGTAATGCTTACATTGATACGACTGTTTAGGCCTATAGCCTCAGGAAAACAACCCCTACCCCATGACCCCAAATCAGGACACAACAGTCGGATTAATGGGTTTTGTCCACAGCTTTATTGAGAAAACTCCATGAACAACAGGACACCATTTATGTGTTTATTTATTTAGCACTGTAATATTCTACGGCACTCTAGAATGGAAATGGGAATTCATCTAAAATAACAGCCATGTCAAAAAATAAAATGACATTTCCCTTAAATGTTAAGGTCAAAAGAGGGCAAGAGAGCTTAGTGTCACATGTTCATCAATTTGCCTGCAGTGTCATACATTTCAGGCTGACCGGGAGTTAACAAGCTAGATAAAAACATGTATTTCTTCTGGTTGCATAAACATGCTGTGGTTTTATCGGTTCCCCAGTGACTTTTTACCATAACTACTCATGGAAAATATCATCAAAGGTTAGAAGGTTATAAGCGAATGAATCCTTTTACAAAATGTACTTATATGAAAGCAAATGTTTTGGGTTTTTAAAAAAAAAAAAAAAAAAAACAGCGCAGAATGAATGTTGAATGTGCCCGTCTCTTCTAAGAAGCATAATTCATCGTTGAATGTCCAAGCCCTTGGAAGAAATAGTTTTTCTCCATGTACAGCCCTGCATCAGTCATCATTTTTCAGGGAATATTTAAATGGCATTTGCCACAGGAACAGGCACTGATAGGTTGTTGCTATGGAAACTAAAAAGCATTCATTAAAGTGAAACCTTCAGAGACCCATCCGGTCTGCCCCTTTCTCAGACCTTAATCAGGCCATGCTCTCTCATCTTAGATTCGGGATAGCCTTCTACCTACCCCATGTATGTTTAAATTCCCTCACTTTAAAGCTTCAAATCTGATATTATAAAGAGTCCAAAACTGTGGGACCATTTTCAAAAATAATTGTGTTGTGACCAATGATGACCTTAGCCATGACGCACTTAAAAATCGGTCTCCACGATTAAGAGGGCACTGCTGTTATTGACAGCTCCATGACCTGATTGGTCAGTCTACATCAGATCCCCCCTGCATCTACAACCAATCACATGCACGAATACTGTTCTACTAGATTGTAAGCTCGCAAGAACAGGGCCCTCTTCTCCTTTTCCCAATTCAAATGCTGCTCTGGCCCTGGAGCATAAGATAGCTCTGGTCTTTAAGGGGTTAATTCTTAACTGATCAACAAAAGGTTATTCATAGTTGCCACTTTGGGGCTTATTCGCTAAAAGGACAGTTGACAGGAGAGTCACTTCTCTATTCATTATGAATGATTCCTTCAATACGAAGGTCTGCGCTGATCTAACTATACATTATACCTCCTGAGGAAGCCTCTAAACGGCGAAAGGCGTTGAGGATTGTTTATTTTGGACTTTATTTGTTTTTTTTAAATACATTTTTATATACATTTTATTTATTACATTTTATAATCGTTTAAGTACTTTTTTAGCACATCTGGACAACTTTGTTAACACCTATATGGTGTAGTTGCCGACGAGTGTGCGGTAAGGGCTTAGTCCCAGATTAAATTATTTATTTATTCATTTTATCCCGCTTTTTTGGATCTATTTATGGCACATATTTAATGAACACACACTATTTATTATATACATAAGCACTTGCACTTTATTCATATTAACACCGGAGTATTGAAGAAACCTTCTCGTGGAAACCAGCACAACCTCCCAGGAACCTCATCAAAGGATCGGCTCCACTGCAGGACAACAAATCAGATGAGCTTGATATTCCTCTACTAAATGTGAGTGCATTACTGCATAGCACACATATTGATGGTAAAGGTATCACCCTATTAGATTTTCTTTTCTTGCATACATGTGGAGCCAAGGAATCAATACATAAACACGGGAGTGGTTGTGATATACGCGCTAAAAGCTTATCCACATTGTGAGTGCATTCATTGAAGTTCTGTGCCGGAGTTATATTGTTTTTACTGTATTACACTATATATATTTTTTCTTTTTCCCTTTTTTATATCGGTATATGAGCTATTCGAGATCGCGGTTTTAAGCGCCCCTAGACAGAAGTCAATTTTGTATTTCCTTTTTCAACATTCCGTGGAGAGTGTTTTGTAGGGTTGCAGCTATAGACCCGACCGCAAGAAAGGAAAGTATTTCGGTTTATTTTTTCACTTTTTTGACACTGGGTTTCACGTCTTTACGTTCTAACTATACATTATACAGGGCCAGCCTTATAGTGAAATCAAGGAGCAAAACACAACTCATTACTGCAGAACTCTTACAAATTCTCAAGTAAACAATTTGTTTCAATAATCTAAAATCCGTTGGCTGGGACAACATATTATCATGTTTTACAAAGTCCCTTCTATCCATTCCTTGACATCTTTTCTGTCACAGATCAAAAAAAGATGAAAATTAAAAATGGCTCAAATCTTGTAAAACTATGGCCATCTGAAAACACCTATTTATATTTATATAGCACCATTGTATTCCTGCAGGACATAACAAGTGGTGCATAACATAACAATTTTCACTTTTCATTTATTAAAGGTAAGGGGCCCTGCTCAAACAAGCTAAACGTGCTAATAAAACAGCTACTAAATGAGCTGCAAATACAAACAAAAAAATGTGCACTTTTATTATTTTTATAAACTACTAGATGCAAGATATTTTAATTAAACTCAATGCTGAAAAAGTACATTCTTACCCGAGAATCTCTTTTCTTGATCACTACAGGTAGCATGGTAGGAGAAGCTCCGCCTATCCAGTTAGGGCAGGAACCTCCCGGAACCTCCCCGCTTTCCCAGTGAATAACCAAGACCAAATTAATATAAACCAGAAGTTATAGGTAAGAATTTACTCCTTCGAGCTCACCGTAGCACGGTAGAGGATGTAACAAAGTTACAGGTCACTTCTCTATTCTAATACTACTGGATCTCTCTGCTGCTCTTGATACTGTTGATCACCACCTTGTTCTAGACTCACTTGCTTCTATAGGCATTCGAGATACAGCTCTCTCCTGGATCTCCTCATATCTGTCTAACCATTCCATCTCTGTCAACTTCTCTGGCACGACATCATCGCCCCTTCCACTTTCGGTTGGTGTCCCCCAAGGTTCAGTCCTTGGCCCTCTGCTGTTCTCTCTTTATACTTCCTCAACTAATCAACTCATTTGGCCTCCAGTATCATCTATATGCAGATGATACCCAAATCTACCTGTCTTCTCCTGATCTCTCTCCATCTCTCATGTCTCGGATTACCAATTGCTTGTCTGCTATTTCTTCATGGATGTCACAACGCTACCTGAAACGTAATCTTCTTAAAAATGAACTCATTATCTTCCCTCCCTCCATCTCCAGTCCACTACCTGAATTCTCTATCACCATTAACAACACGAATATCTCTTCTACTAACCAGGCCCGATACCTTGGGGTTATCCTTGACTCTAACCTCTCCTTCATCCCTCACGTTCAGTCCCTCGCCAGATCCTGCCGCTTGCACCTAAAAAACATCTCTCGTATCCGCCCATTCCTCACCCAAAAATCCACAAAAACTCTGGTTCATTAATTTATCATTTCCCGTCTTGACTACTGCAACACTCTTCTGGTTGGCACTCCACTGTCTCAACTCTCTCTTCTACAGTCTGTCCTAAATGCCGCTGCTAGGCTTATCTTCCTTGCACGTCGCTCCTCTTCTGCTTCCCCCCTCTGTGAAACCCTCGACTGGCTCCCAATTACCTTTAGAATTACATTTAATATCCTGGTACTGACATATAAGGCTATCCATAATACTGCTCCTCTGTACATTTCTGACCTCATTAGCAAATACTCTCCTACTCGATCCCTACGTTCTTCCCATGGGCTAAGGCCTCACTTATCACCTCTTCCTTTTCCTGTCTACAAGATTTCACTCGAGCTGCCCCAACACCTCAAAACCCACTCCTTCAGAGAAGCCTCACCATCTTAGCTGCTAGAACTTCCTTGTCATCGATACAACCACCACACTACCTCTCACCCTTTCTCTGTGCCTTATACCCCCCACACTACTGCTCACCCTTTCTCTGTGCCTTATACCCCCGCACTACTTGCTCACCCTTTCTCTGTGCTTATACCCCCCACACTACCTCTCACCCTTTCTCTGTGCCTTATGTTTGTCACCCCATTCCCTCAAGATTGTAAGCTTGCGAGCAGGGCTCTCTCCATCTAATGTATCGGTTTGTCTTAGTCTGTCAATTCTTGTCTTGTCATATCCCTTGAATTTATGTATTGTATTAAGCGCTGCCTAAACTGTTGGCGCTATATAAATAAAAGATAATAAATAATAACAACAGGGTGGGATCCAAAACCACAGACCACAAGACTGCAGCCTATAGTGCTTAATGAATGTGTGCATGCTTTTCCATACCGCCGCTCTGCAGGTCTGATCCATTGAACCCCATCTGCCTCTGTCCAAGATATTGAGACAGCCCTTGTGGAGTAAGGCCTTTGAAATAGTGAAACAATCCATTGTGCAATCAAAGTTCTGAAAATGGCTGACCCCTTTCTAGGTCCAGTGAAAGCCAAAAACAGACATCAAGGCTACTAACAAGACCGTCTTGCAGGCGAGATGTTTGAGAGGAATGTCTTCTATAGGTTCGAATGGACCCTTAACTAAACTGATAAGGACCAAATACAGATCCCAGGAAGGAATCAGATGTTGTCTGAAGGGATGAATTCTAGAGGATGCCAGTAAGAAGCCTTTGACACAAGGATTAAGAGCCGGACATAAGGTGCCACCATCTCAGACATCTTTGTAATTCATGGCGCGCAGCAGCCCAAGGGCTAGGAGTAAGCCCTGTGATAAGAATTGAGCATCGTCCCAGCAACAGAGTGCTCGCAAGTACCATGGTGGGGAATCGCGCCAGCAGATTTCCTGCCCTTCCTGGATAGGCGGAACCTCTACTAGGAAAACCCCATTGATAAGTAATGTTCGGTGGAATCTTAGATTCTAATATACACAGAGGCGTATCTACTGAAAATAGCGCCTATGGCAAGCACTGAAATTGCGCCCCTGTCCAAATATCTAAAACCCATTTACTAGCCCCTGCTGCCCATATATATAAATATATATATAAATATTAGTCCCTGCTGCCGATAGCAGGTATAGATCAACACACAAACCCAGATCAATTGAAATTCACTTGTGATCTCAGCACTGAAGGTATATATCAAATAAACAGAATCAGACATACAAATCCTGTATTTGCAGGTATACAAATAATATATGAAACGTAGCATCGCAGGTATAGATCAAATAAATACATGGAAACAGCATTGCAGGTATTAATCAACTGAATAAGACATATTAACCCTGTATTTGCAGGTACACATGAATAATGTAGGGAAACATAGCATAGCACATATGGATCTACAGAATAACACAAAAACCCAGCTTTGCAGGTAAAGATCAATTGGAATTCACATAAAAACACGGCATTAAAGGTATATTTAAAACCCCCTAAATTACAGGCATAGATCACAGGTTGCACACCCCAAAGTCAGCCCTGGCGTCCACACTGCCCACATAGACCTGACCAGCACCCAGATCACACACATTAGATTTGCAATCTTTGTCCCCAAATAGCCCAGCACAAATCAACTTTGTCCCCAAACAGTCTGGCCTGTGCCATCTTTGTCCCATATACACCCTGCCTGTGCCATCTTGGTCCCCAAGGCTCAAACCTCCTGCTAGTGCTATCTTTGTCTTTCCACAATTTTACATCTATGATACACAAACACTTTTACAGTCACTCACTAATTCACACTTTAATTCAGACAACTCATCCACACATTAACTCATGCTCTCCCTCATTCAGACAATACATTCACACATTAACTCATGCTCTCCCTCATTCAGACAATACATTCACACATTAACTCATGCATCCA
>VKOC01046709.1:0-17324 GCA_009364415.1 Spea multiplicata | reverse complement strand
CCTCCTGAGGAAGCCTCTAAACGGCGAAAGGCGTTGAGGATTGTTTATTTTGGACTTTATTTGTTTTTTTTAAATACATTTTTATATACATTTTATTTATTACATTTTATAATCGTTTAAGTACTTTTTTAGCACATCTGGACAACTTTGTTAACACCTATATGGTGTAGTTGCCGACGAGTGTGCGGTAAGGGCTTAGTCCCAGATTAAATTATTTATTTATTCATTTTATCCCGCTTTTTTGGATCTATTTATGGCACATATTTAATGAACACACACTATTTATTATATACATAAGCACTTGCACTTTATTCATATTAACACCGGAGTATTGAAGAAACCTTCTCGTGGAAACCAGCACAACCTCCCAGGAACCTCATCAAAGGATCGGCTCCACTGCAGGACAACAAATCAGATGAGCTTGATATTCCTCTACTAAATGTGAGTGCATTACTGCATAGCACACATATTGATGGTAAAGGTATCACCCTATTAGATTTTCTTTTCTTGCATACATGTGGAGCCAAGGAATCAATACATAAACACGGGAGTGGTTGTGATATACGCGCTAAAAGCTTATCCACATTGTGAGTGCATTCATTGAAGTTCTGTGCCGGAGTTATATTGTTTTTACTGTATTACACTATATATATTTTTTCTTTTTCCCTTTTTTATATCGGTATATGAGCTATTCGAGATCGCGGTTTTAAGCGCCCCTAGACAGAAGTCAATTTTGTATTTCCTTTTTCAACATTCCGTGGAGAGTGTTTTGTAGGGTTGCAGCTATAGACCCGACCGCAAGAAAGGAAAGTATTTCGGTTTATTTTTTCACTTTTTTGACACTGGGTTTCACGTCTTTACGTTCTAACTATACATTATACAGGGCCAGCCTTATAGTGAAATCAAGGAGCAAAACACAACTCATTACTGCAGAACTCTTACAAATTCTCAAGTAAACAATTTGTTTCAATAATCTAAAATCCGTTGGCTGGGACAACATATTATCATGTTTTACAAAGTCCCTTCTATCCATTCCTTGACATCTTTTCTGTCACAGATCAAAAAAAGATGAAAATTAAAAATGGCTCAAATCTTGTAAAACTATGGCCATCTGAAAACACCTATTTATATTTATATAGCACCATTGTATTCCTGCAGGACATAACAAGTGGTGCATAACATAACAATTTTCACTTTTCATTTATTAAAGGTAAGGGGCCCTGCTCAAACAAGCTAAACGTGCTAATAAAACAGCTACTAAATGAGCTGCAAATACAAACAAAAAAATGTGCACTTTTATTATTTTTATAAACTACTAGATGCAAGATATTTTAATTAAACTCAATGCTGAAAAAGTACATTCTTACCCGAGAATCTCTTTTCTTGATCACTACAGGTAGCATGGTAGGAGAAGCTCCGCCTATCCAGTTAGGGCAGGAACCTCCCGGAACCTCCCCGCTTTCCCAGTGAATAACCAAGACCAAATTAATATAAACCAGAAGTTATAGGTAAGAATTTACTCCTTCGAGCTCACCGTAGCACGGTAGAGGATGTAACAAAGTTACAGGTCACTTCTCTATTCTAATACTACTGGATCTCTCTGCTGCTCTTGATACTGTTGATCACCACCTTGTTCTAGACTCACTTGCTTCTATAGGCATTCGAGATACAGCTCTCTCCTGGATCTCCTCATATCTGTCTAACCATTCCATCTCTGTCAACTTCTCTGGCACGACATCATCGCCCCTTCCACTTTCGGTTGGTGTCCCCCAAGGTTCAGTCCTTGGCCCTCTGCTGTTCTCTCTTTATACTTCCTCAACTAATCAACTCATTTGGCCTCCAGTATCATCTATATGCAGATGATACCCAAATCTACCTGTCTTCTCCTGATCTCTCTCCATCTCTCATGTCTCGGATTACCAATTGCTTGTCTGCTATTTCTTCATGGATGTCACAACGCTACCTGAAACGTAATCTTCTTAAAAATGAACTCATTATCTTCCCTCCCTCCATCTCCAGTCCACTACCTGAATTCTCTATCACCATTAACAACACGAATATCTCTTCTACTAACCAGGCCCGATACCTTGGGGTTATCCTTGACTCTAACCTCTCCTTCATCCCTCACGTTCAGTCCCTCGCCAGATCCTGCCGCTTGCACCTAAAAAACATCTCTCGTATCCGCCCATTCCTCACCCAAAAATCCACAAAAACTCTGGTTCATTAATTTATCATTTCCCGTCTTGACTACTGCAACACTCTTCTGGTTGGCACTCCACTGTCTCAACTCTCTCTTCTACAGTCTGTCCTAAATGCCGCTGCTAGGCTTATCTTCCTTGCACGTCGCTCCTCTTCTGCTTCCCCCCTCTGTGAAACCCTCGACTGGCTCCCAATTACCTTTAGAATTACATTTAATATCCTGGTACTGACATATAAGGCTATCCATAATACTGCTCCTCTGTACATTTCTGACCTCATTAGCAAATACTCTCCTACTCGATCCCTACGTTCTTCCCATGGGCTAAGGCCTCACTTATCACCTCTTCCTTTTCCTGTCTACAAGATTTCACTCGAGCTGCCCCAACACCTCAAAACCCACTCCTTCAGAGAAGCCTCACCATCTTAGCTGCTAGAACTTCCTTGTCATCGATACAACCACCACACTACCTCTCACCCTTTCTCTGTGCCTTATACCCACCCACACTAGCCGGGCTACGCTCACTCCTTATCTCTGTGCCTTATACCCCCGCACTAACTTGCTCACCCTTTCTCTGTGCGCTTATACCCCCCACACTAACCGATCTCACCTTCCTCTGTGCCTTAGTTGCAGACGCCATTGCCCATCAAGAATTCTAAGCTTTGCGAGCAGGAGGCTCTCCTCCATCTAATGTATCGGTTTGTCTTAGTCTGTCAATTCTTGTCTTGTCATATCCCTTGAATTTATGTATTGTATTAAGCGCTGCCTAAACTGTTGGCGCTATATAAATAAAAGATAATAAATAATAACAACAGGGTGGGATCCAAAACCACAGACCACAAGACTGCAGCCTATAGTGCTTAATGAATGTGTGCATGCTTTTCCATACCGCCGCTCTGCAGGTCTGATCCATTGAACCCCATCTGCCTCTGTCCAAGATATTGAGACAGCCCTTGTGGAGTAAGGCCTTTGAAATAGTGAAACAATCCATTGTGCAATCAAAGTTCTGAAAATGGCTGACCCCTTTCTAGGTCCAGTGAAAGCCAAAAACAGACATCAAGGCTACTAACAAGACCGTCTTGCAGGCGAGATGTTTGAGAGGAATGTCTTCTATAGGTTCGAATGGACCCTTAACTAAACTGATAAGGACCAAATACAGATCCCAGGAAGGAATCAGATGTTGTCTGAAGGGATGAATTCTAGAGGATGCCAGTAAGAAGCCTTTGACACAAGGATTAAGAGCCGGACATAAGGTGCCACCATCTCAGACATCTTTGTAATTCATGGCGCGCAGCAGCCCAAGGGCTAGGAGTAAGCCCTGTGATAAGAATTGAGCATCGTCCCAGCAACAGAGTGCTCGCAAGTACCATGGTGGGGAATCGCGCCAGCAGATTTCCTGCCCTTCCTGGATAGGCGGAACCTCTACTAGGAAAACCCCATTGATAAGTAATGTTCGGTGGAATCTTAGATTCTAATATACACAGAGGCGTATCTACTGAAAATAGCGCCTATGGCAAGCACTGAAATTGCGCCCCTGTCCAAATATCTAAAACCCATTTACTAGCCCCTGCTGCCCATATATATAAATATATATATAAATATTAGTCCCTGCTGCCGATAGCAGGTATAGATCAACACACAAACCCAGATCAATTGAAATTCACTTGTGATCTCAGCACTGAAGGTATATATCAAATAAACAGAATCAGACATACAGATCCTGTATTTGCAGGTATACAATAATATATGAAACGTAGCATCGCAGGTATAGATCAAATAAATACATGGAAACAGCATTGCAGGTATTAATCAACTGAATAAGACATATTAACCCTGTATTTGCAGGTACACATGAATAATGTAGGGAAACATAGCATAGCACATATGGATCTACAGAATAACACAAAAACCCAGCTTTGCAGGTAAAGATCAATTGGAATTCACATAAAAACACGGCATTAAAGGTATATTTAAAACCCCCTAAATTACAGGCATAGATCACAGGTTGCACACCCCAAAGTCAGCCCTGGCGTCCACACTGCCCACATAGACCTGACCAGCACCCAGATCACACACATTAGATTTGCAATCTTTGTCCCCAAATAGCCCAGCACAAATCAACTTTGTCCCCAAACAGTCTGGCCTGTGCCATCTTTGTCCCATATACACCCTGCCTGTGCCATCTTGGTCCCCAAGGCTCAAACCTCCTGCTAGTGCTATCTTTGTCTTTCCACAATTTTACATCTATGATACACAAACACTTTTACAGTCACTCACTAATTCACACTTTAATTCAGACAACTCATCCACACATTAACTCATGCTCTCCCTCATTCAGACAATACATTCACACATTAACTCATGCTCTCCCTCATTCAGACAATACATTCACATATTAACTCATGCTCTCCCTCATTCACTCAATGCATCCACACATTAATGCACACTCTTTACTTGCCTTAGCTGCCATACCCTATATACGCCTCTGGCTTCATGCATAACACCTAAAAGAATAAATGCTCCAATTTGCATGCAGTCCAAATGTACTCCGACATGCATTCAAAACTTAAATTGCAATCTTTGGGTCTAGACTGTTCCTTTAAATATTGTTAATATGTTTTGAACTTACTCAATGTTTGTTGGCAACTATTAACAAAAATCTGTCCAGAGAAATTCTACTTTTCAGTATTGTCAAAATAAAAAATGGCCTTAATGATGACCCATAGCAGCTGCAGATCCATCTTTCTAAATGTTGCTATTTAGGAGGGGCAGCTCATTCCTTCGGCCCTTCATTTTCTGTCACTCGTTCATCTCTGATGTCCCTATTTTCTGGAGGCACAATTATAACTATCACGTCTATGGCAAATTTACTTATCAAACTTTTATGAACTTTTATGCACTTGTGAAAATCAACAAGTGGTGGTCAAAGACACTAAATAAGTGGGTTCCATATTCATTTTCTTGTAGTTTGTAAAAATAACAGCTCTATAGCAGGTAAAATGCATATTTTGTAATGCGATTACTGAAGAACACAAACAGCCTTGGGATGTGTCACATTCTACACTGAGTTATCCTGCGTATATCACCAAGTACCCATAGCCCCGTTTAGTATGGCCATCAGAGACTGCTTGGTTGTAAAGAAATGTTATTTCAATTAAATTATTCTTACGTGTTTGCACAGTATAATTCCCCTTTCAGGCTAAACCGCCCGCAAAGACATTTTCACTCTACTCATTTCCAATAATTGCAATCATTCAGCTTCCCTAATTAAAAAATAAAATGTTGTTACTAATAAAATTGTTTCTATTGCATACCTCTAGAGAAATTGCTTCATAACAATCGGAATGATTGACTTTTATTCAATTAAACACCATGTTTGTAAAGTTGTGCTACAAACATGTAACCATTTCAGAGCCACACATGTGTGACACACTTCTTGGGCCAGCTGGACCCAGGAAGCCAACAGTATATATTCCATATGTATACTATTCTCCATTGCCTTGTGATCAGCTTGAAGAAAATGTTTTCTGTATTGCAAGAGGCTGCCAATCGTCTCATCTATTCGCTTTCTCACTAACTCCTACATGAGGCTCCCGCTACATCTACTTCTCAAGGTTTAAAAAAAGATCCAATTCCTGCCTGTAGGGAGGGATCGATTAGCTTTTAATCAATTTGCTTTTTTAGTTTTTAAAAACAAAATGTAACAGGTCACCCTACTGTGGGCCATCACTCAGCATTGCGCGGGCTTAGATTCACTGCTTGCTCGTTGATGTCCCTTGTGCACTAATACATGCTGAGGATCGCATATTTAGATATATTTAGTTTTCAAGGAAAGGCATTTGTGTCCTTAAATTAAAACCCTCGTCAGGCTGTCCATAAAAGAAATCGAGTTACCTGCCTGGAATGACCCTACTTAGATTAATCACTGTCACCAACTGAGCAGAACATTCAAATGGAACGTAATCAATTGGTATCTTGTTAAAAGACTGATTACAAAGAAAAGCCATGCTATTTGATAATTAAATGTTTTTTCATTAAAAAATCAGTTTTAGTTCATACCAGTTCTTCATGAGTGGAAGGTTGTGAGTCTGAGTATGGCCAGGTTCTAGCTTCCTAGGTGAACCGTGTCATTGATACTTCTCTCCTTCACATACTTCATACAAGAGAGTAGCTGGCACTGTCAATCATCTCAGCACCCTACACAGCGACCTAAATCAACACGAAATCAAAGTGAACCTCGAGTATAACCCAATGAAACAAGGCGCATACCCTCTGTCTACCTGTACATGGGCAGTACACAGGAACACCGAGGACCCCTAATCAAACAGAACAACCATTGGGAAAAAATGTGGCAACAGAGTTTATTAAAAGTTACACAGTTTCAATTCCAAAGGCCAGGTTGCTGACATGTTTTGTGCCACAGTGCGTAATCATATGTCGTGATTACGTATGCTTTTTTCATGACTATGTATGACTTTAAAGTGAGCAGTGCAGATGCAAGGATGATCCTCAGAAGACAGGTGCAATCTCATAAACATTCTTACCAGTGGTGTATTCTTGTCTAGGGCAGCCGTTTCAGAGGGGCAACATCTCCTCTCCCACATAACCAAGGGCAGATAACCCTATTAGGCGATCATGGTTCATGATGCACCACTGGACCTTGGATTTGTTAGGATCCCCCTCATAACTGGTCCATTTACACTATGGAATATAATATGGAGTGCTGTGCCTAGCCAACACAGCCTCCATAGTCACCTTACTCCACACCACTCATGCAGTGCCCTGGGAAATGATGTTGTATCATGGCACTCAGCATGGTAGATGATGGCTGCAGAGGTAAGTGGTAGACGACAGCTGGGTCAGCGTCCAGCCAATATATGTTCCTGATTCCAGCAACATATAAAAATGACTGGCTACCTCTGTGGAAGCCTTATTCATTTTCAAAAGGTAATTTGTAGTGTAATATTATAGACTTCATCTACAGTAAAAGTTCATATTATCTCCAATAATAATAATAATAATAATAGCTCAAATCTGCAGTATTATCCTGCTTGATTTAGATATTTAGGGGGGATTGTGCAGATATACATGCCATATGCCAAATATAAATACCCTGTTATCTCAGTTACTTCTGTACCTCTAATGACCTTCGTCATTTTGTGTGCAATCACTTCATCTTTCCTTTTTTGAGGATAAGTGGCACTCTACATCTTCCAAAACTGAGACCATTGCAATTTGCTATTTCTCAAGAGTCTCCGTTCACTTTTTTTTTGTAAAAAAAAAAAATTCTTCTCTAATCAAGTCTTTATTGTTTTCTCAAACACTGTCATTGTCCTTAAATTTCCTTTGTTGCATCATGGCATTTCTTAGGAGCAGGCACAATCGGTTGTTTTTCAGGAGGGTCGTGTAAAGTAGATAGCCAAGTTCATTTTAGGGAAACATTTTCGGGAACAGTAGATTAATCGCTGTTTTTCCATGAGCATTATAGCAGGCCACAAGCACATTACGACAGTGTGAGTACTTTACCTGCCTAGACAGCCGGCCTTGAGCCAAAAACTTGATTTAGCTCAACTCAGATTATCAAATGGGATTAGTGAGAGCTTCCATTGTGTTGTAGGCAAGTGTGTCTCTCCTCACGTACAACTCAACAAGCTTAGTCAGGCTTGGCCATGCCATGACTCAATCTTCTCACCGATCTCCATATATACACAATGGAAAGCTTAAAACAAAGGATCAAATAGGTCTGAGTGAGAATATTCTTTTTCATTTTTTTTTCTTCTAAAAAAGTCCATTAGAGGTACCATAGTTAGTAGTATACTGATTGTATTATTTATTCAACACCTGATGGAGGTCACAATCCATTGAACAAAATCTTAGTGCATAGAACTCTTTATACCGATATCAAAAAAACTAATCACAGGAAATGTTGGATAAAACTATAGCAAAATAGAGAAGAATTACTTTTCTTGACAATGAAAAAGAAAACATGAAATACGTTATTGGGAATCTTCATATTGGAAACCAGAAAATCATATTGTAAAATGTGAAAAACTGTAACAATAAAAAAAACTAACAATCATAAAAACCTACAATCCACCAAAAGAAAACATAATTTTCATGGCATAAAAGAATGTCATTGATTTTTTTTTGTCCAGAAAGCTCAATGAGCCAACATGATGGTAAAGTCACCGTATGGTTTTGCTGCTGTGCACGTAATTATAGCAAAGTGGCACGTCGGAATACGTCGAAGAGTATGTACTTACCTGGCTGGTGCAAGCCCAGTATCACAAACTACTGAAAATGGAACAGAGCTACAGAGCACTAAAAAGACAAATTCATTCTTAAAGGGACACCCCAGCTTCCCCCCAAAAAAAGAATGCATACCAAAATACGGGGAACTGTGCAAAATCCCTCCATACATTTGCCATGGGTGCACCATAAAGATTTAAAGGGATCATCAAGCTGTCATATGTATGAAAGGACATGAAGGGTGAAAGTCTGGACTTTTGGACTGATTTGGGCACTGATGCCAAACAAAGAAAACTTATTATCCTTCTCTGTAGGATAAGGACCCAGGTTCTGTTGCACCAGATTAAAACTAAAGTCTGATATTTTAGAAAGTTGGGTTTTCCTAAAATGGAAAGATATGTAGGTGGGTCTTTGATGGTCTGTGCATCTTTAGATGAAGTTGAATATAATTGTTTGAGATGTTCTGCTAAAGGCAACTGAACATTGCAAAGCTTAAAGAAAAAAGAAACCACTGTGGTACTCTGCAGAAATGTCGAAGTAGAAGAAGGTACTATCTAGCTGACCCATAATGTGGAAGATGAGAGCAAATATAAAAATAAGCTTAACGAGGCAAAATACTTTATTAGATGAGCCAAAACACACAAGGAGGAGATGTTAAAAGGAAACACCAAGGGATTTTAATATACATAGATTGGAGGAGAGATGCAAGAGGGTGATGTGATAAACGAAATTAAAGGGATTTAACAACATACAGGAGGGAAGTCTATTTTAAAGGAGAAGAAACAAAAAGGTCATAATCTAAAACAGGTTTAAGATTAAGGTAAGGAAGTTTTACTTTACCAAGAGGATGAAAGATAAAATTAAAAGCCTCTCATCAGAAGTGGTAGAATTGGATAGCCATAGCACAATACTGAATCTAAGACGACACCGAGAACCAGTTAAGACTTGAGTCTTTAACCAAATCTATCTCACTAGTATCATATAGCTCTCAAAGAAAATAGTTATCTTGATTGATATGACAAATGTTTCCTAATTTTTAAAGTGAACAACTGAATGCTCTTAAAAAGTGTAATCAAACATTATTGTATTTTTTTGGAAACATAGTAAATACTCCTAACGAAACCCGCAGTTTTACCTTATTTTATGCACAGTTCCACCTTATGACTACTATGTTAACTTTGTCTCTAAAATGCTTTTTTTTTATTGTTTTCTTACTTTAATTAATCAAAATGTTTTTTAACGTCTCCAGTCGTCAAATGGATAATTGTGCCAGGGGCATTGACCACTTAAGTCACAGAGCAATTTTGCCATTTTTGCGGTATGTCAGTTCAGCGATTATTCTCTTTTCCTGTGAATAGTGTACCCATGTAAACTATATATTGTTGTTTCGAGGGGAGATAAAGCTTTCTTTTGATACCATAGTTAGATGATTAGCTGAAAATTTAGGATGAGAAATTTAGTAAAAACTAGGGAAAATTAGAAAAAATTAGAAAAAATACACGGGGGAACTCTGATCTCTGACAGCCGGGGCAGGTCTGTGCGATGGGCGCAGACAACCCCCGCTGCTAACCGCACCTCCTCTCGGCTGTACACGAATCGTCTTATAATCAGGGTCATTTTATAATTAAGCTACTTTATATCAGTACTGTAGATCAGACCACATTTAAGAGGGCATATGATAAAATTATATAAATATATGCAGGGCCAATATAAAGAGCTCTTCAGTGACCTGTTCATTAACAGAAATATACAAAGAACAAGAGGTCGCCCTCTGAGCCTGGAACAGCGCAGGTTTCATAGACCACAAAGGAAGGGATTCTTTACAGTGAGGACAATAAAGGTATAGAATTCACTTCCAAGGGAGGTGGTGTTATCCAATACAATAGATGCCTTCAAAAGGGGTCTCAATATTTTCTTAGAAAAGCATGACATACAGGGATATAAATAGAATAACATTAATACTTTAGTGCTTCTTCATCCAAGGAGAAATCCAATTGCCTCTTGGAGTCAAGAAGGAATTTATTTCCCCTGACGGCAGAATTCGAAGCTTAATTAGGGTTTTTTGCCTTCTTTTGGATCAAGAATAGGAAGGGTTGAACTTAATGGACTTAGGTCTTTTTTCAACCTTATGAACTATGTAACTATGTAAGTCAAACAATCATTATACTAACATGACGACCTGGAGAGACATCTGCATTAAATTGAATGCTTCATCTACAGATATTACAGATTCGATATAAATGTCAAAATGAATTGAAGGACTCCAATTGAGCCGTTATAGATAACCCTTATATCTCTGATCTCCAAGAACTCTCCTAACCTCACCTCTTCACTCTGCCCTTGACTTTCCTCTCTCCTCCAGTGCCATAATCCTTCCCATTTAGTTAGCCATACTGTGCCTGCTTTCTGAAACTGCCCACCTTGTTCTTTCAGACTCTCTCCTACTTATTTTAACTTTAAACACTAAATAAAACACATTTTCAGAGAAGTATCCAAACTTAATATCTTAATAATAAACATAGTATCTTATTATCCACGACCAACACAGAAACATAGAAAGTGACGGCAGATAAGAACCATTCGGCCCATCCAGTCTGCCCATCCAGAACCAGCGTTCTGAAAGAAACCATCTATTCCCCCAAAGAAGAGATCACCAAGCCACTGATTTCTACACACAATCTTTGCTTCAATCAAATAATCCTCACCCAAGTAGTCCCTCTCTATCCGTCTCATTCCTCCTTTACCTCCTAATACACCATAAGGTCTTAACGAGCGTGCCATGTTATTGTCAATTCCATGTTATTGTCAATTTTATCATTAATCTTTATTCTCTGCTGTAACATCACTAAAGCGTTCGTGACAAATGACAAATAATTTCAGCCCGTTGGCTGTAATTTTTCCAGGAAAGTAGCAATCACAAACCCGTTATAGATGAAATTTTGTGCACCGATCTGACGCTTTGCATTTCTTTAATGTCACGGGTACGTTAATGTTCCTTAGTTCTGTATATTTATTTGCGCTGCAGTTGGAAACCTCAATAGGCAGAACCGTGTACAGAAATGCACGTCATGAACCTGGACAACCTTGAGCTCTCAAGCGAGCGGGCAAAGACGTTTGTTTCTTTTACAAAGGCTCTGCGGGATGAACTTGGTGACACCAGACACTTGAATAAGCGCTGCCTGATACTAACATTTCAAATTGCTTCGGGAACATAGAAACCCTGATTACACTCGTTGCACGCGGTGCCCTTTGAAGAGGGTGCAGAAAATGAGCTATTGAGTTTCCAACGTGAAGTATGAGCACCTAGTGGTGAAAAATTCACTAACATGTATTTCCATTGTTTGCTTCCTAAAGATTGGGATTGCGGTACATGAATTCATTATGTGTGCCATTGATCTAATGTGTCACCTTCTGGGAAATTGTACAAGTAACTGCGGGCGATGTTTTATGCCATTCCATTCACCTCTTTTGTCTCAGCAAGAAATCCATCTACACAGTGCCTCTTTGTTTGGAGATGTTACAGACCCCCTTCAGGAGCTTACTGATTTAGTGTGCAAAACGAGGTTAAGAAGCTCTGTCATTTTTTATTGAACAGTATATTTTACAGTATATTCCCAAAATAGGAATTGCGATGTATACATTGAAGGTTCATTTGCAGGCGGTTGGATATTTTTCTGATATACCTCCATAACCCACCTCAGATGCAATAACCGTCTCATTAAAAAATACTACAGATAATAATTACAGAATAGAATGGCAATCCTGCAAATTATTTTGTCAACTCTAAAATGTAATCCCGCCATGCATTTGCCACCTTTCTCCACCCCAGCTAGTTTCCGCGCAGGAGACGTACTTGGCTGATCACATTTCCTGACACATTTCTTGACGCATTCACAGAAGGTACCTCCATTGATTTTGAAGATCTGCATGATTACTTCTTCCATTAATTAATTTCTACCTTATTGCTTAAAGCGTTGGTAAGGGTGAATACAAAAGACAGTACTTGAGGACAGTTGCCATTTAAGAAGAATAAAAATGTATGTTTCTAAAAATACCCTACAGTGTTCATCTTATATTGATTAGAAATATAGAGAAAAGGACCATATGTGTAATTGCAGGACTGGACCGGGGAATAAAATTGGCCTTGGTCCTATTGAGAGAAATTAAATTTATTTATATTAATATTTTATTAGCCCTGGAAATTACCCTACTGAAAACAATTTGTCGGAACCATTTTAAAGCATGTGCTGGCATTGTCTTTCCCCCCCCCTCTTCTTCAACTATTTATCTGTATACCATGGCATTTATAATTATCTTCCATCTTACACGAATAACTAAAACAATTTCTCATGAGTTTTTATCTCGGACAATAGTTAATTATACCAACTTATCCCCAAGTCCCTGATTGCATTAACTTCTTTACTTGTGTTTGTAGACTTTGGCCAAGTTTGCCTTTTTATTCCTGAGAGAGCTCCAGTTAAATGTTAATTTCCTCATTTTTTGACCTTTGCAAATGTTACATAATACAATCCTGCGTAATACTTTTTTTTTTTAAAGTAACGCATTTTAGGTTTCGTTTCTTAGATCAGAACACATCTTGCATGCTTTATAACATTTAATCTGTTTCAGATAAACTTTTAAATTTCATTCTATCGCTCCTAAGGTGAAATCAGACCATCAATATTACAATATTCCTTATTCCTTAAACTATAGCAGAACAATGTGTAATTGCTATTAATGTATTACTATTAATTATTTTGTTCCAAAACAAGGTTAGGGAACGAGGAAGTAAAAAAAAAACAACAGTGTTTTGTTAATTTGTGCACATTCATTTGTGTTTGGTATGGTAGGATAGGGTGAATAATTCTAGTATTAAATACATTTTATTTTTTTGTTGCTTATATTTCTATTTTCTGCTATTCTTCTGATTTGCTAACCAACCTTTGGCCACATCCTCCATACATCCAGTGTCACATATTGCTGAAGTGCTGCCCCCTGCAGTTTGCGGGATGTATAACCTCATGGAGCTCTGTCGGTCAGTAAGAATGAGATATAGATTTTCTGGTGAAAACTTTTTATAGCTAAGCAAATTCTAACCAGTTAGTTTTCATATACATTTTTATGTTATAACACCAATTAGAGGAAGAAGTAGAGACCAATAAGGGTATTTTAAAGCATTTCTGAACTGTTAAGTACCGTACATCCTAGGTGATCACAGACATACCTTTCCAATTCTTATTTAATTAATTTTTACATGTTCTACTGTATTTAGTACATTTACTATGCTAATTTTGTTTCCTGGTTTAAACTTGCAATGCCTGCTTTGCATATGGTGTATTATTATATATGATTTACATTTAATTAGAACTTTAATGTTTACTGTGATGGGCACTTTTTAAAATTATTTTAATAAATAAGCTAATAAGATTTGGTTTTACATATTTTACAAGAGCATTTCGCTAGAAATGATCCACTTGTTTTGATCATCACCTTTAATAGCGGGATTGTTTTATAGCTTTCACACCACATTTTAAAGTGTTTATTTAATTTACAGCTGTAGCATATATTTGAAAATTACTTTTCTCCTGTGGGGAATCTGAAATCAAAACTAAAAAAGGCAACATCAGGTTCCATTATAAAAAAAATAGAGTATAATCATTATGATCGAATGTGAGTTTTTGTAGAATTTGCCCATTTTTGGAATCATGTTTCATGGGGCTCCTTTATGTGTACAAATCTTGTGCAATGAATATAAAACCAGTTTGTCTTGTCGGGGTAAACATTAAATAATAGTGTTGGAACCCCACTCAGTACTTATGCATATAGTAAGAACTAGAAAGACAAGTCTCTATCCCAACTGTTGGCCATAATGGCTTGTCTTGCCATCGCTGGTACTGTTGGCAAATTTCAGGCTGGGCATGTAAAATGTTATCCCCAAAAATATGGTACAATAAACATAATAAATGTAAAACACAGTAAAATCACATTTTTGTTATTATCCACGCTTTTCGCCAAATTTACCTGATTTACCAGATTTACCAATAAGCAGTTAATTTGAAGCTCAAATGGAGCACGGATGTGATGGCTATCCTTTGTATTAATTTGTTAGTTGTATTAATGAGTTAGTGGGACGTAATGTGTGAAGAAATCACCAGTAAGGATATACTTTTCACTTGTTGCTGTATGTCTCAGAATTAGGTCAGTGGTTTTAGCACCTGATCATCTTTCCCACCTATTTCCATAATAGCATAGATAGATTTTTTTTTAATATTAATTAATTAACCCAAGAATCAGTTTTAAATATGACCTTTTGCATATATGATTAGTTCACTAATCCAGTTATGTAGTGAAATATATTAGGTATATTAAGAAATTAACTGTATGAAATTTGTTTTTCTGCTCTATTGAATAAAGAAATAAAGTTCTTGTGTGGGACAAATTTACTTTATTTAATTTAGCAATTTGTAGACGCTCTTATAGATGCATAAAAACACCTTGTCGTGTCGTATTTTCTTCACCAATAAATGTTGCTGGACATGATGTAAGGATGTTAATAATAACAAGCCCGCACATGACTGATAATATAAATCTTTTAGATATGTTGATTAACAGTCTCTAAAAGGGACATATTGTGGACTTTCAGTACAACAAAACATGATGTTCAGTGGTTTGGCAAACAAGGAATAAATATGCACTGTAACAGAAAATGTAATACATGAGGAAACTCACATCTATGAATCCCGAGTCTCTAGGTATTACTGGTACATCACAGTGTTTATTACTCATGGATCTATAACATTTTGACACACGCTCCGCAGAGACTTCAGAGGAACATCAGAAATGACGGCAAGCAAAGCTAGGCAAGTGTATCTGGGTTGAGTCATCTCACACTTCTGCTGATGCACCTTTGACGCAGATAGCAGCCGCTTGCCTCTGTATGGTAATTAACTGAGCTACTGAACAAGCGTAAGCCTAATAAGAAAAAGAGCCTGCAAATGTAAATGAAATGAAAATTACACAGTATCATTTGCTCTTTATTTGGAGAAGGGGTTAATGCAGTACACACTACGCAGCAGCTTTGGCGCCACGATTTTAAAGGTCCATACGAGCAAATCTATGGGTCACCGGCAGACGAGCCCCCTGCTGGTCTCCCCGCTCCAAGAGTTAAAGGTCAATACGAACGACCAATAGAGTCACTCGTACGGACACTTAACTCTTGGAGTGGGTGGTCTCCCCAGGCCAAGTTCCGCCATCAGGAGTTAAAGGGCCATCCAAGCGACTCTATTGGTCGCCCGCAGGGCCCTTTAACTCCCAACAGCCAACCTACGGATTTCTACTCCCGTTAACCCCTGCGATGCTGCGTAGATACGGTAGGCTGGAAATGGACCAGGGAGATTAGTAAAAGAAGACGAACACGAATATTCTTCGTGTTGTGTGTCTTCGTATGCGCTTTGCCGCCGTCATGCTCATTTGTTCGGTATTCGGGCTGGACAACGAAAAGGCCCCCTTCGTGTTCGTTTTCATGTTTTGATCAATGAGAGATAAACTTTGTAAACAGGGCAAATATCGTTTTGTTTTATGACTAAGTTCAAGTTTCTCATCAATGTCTGTAAGAAAGCAGTAGTTTACCTCTTGTGGTATACAGTGATTTCAATAGAAAAACATAATAAACAACCAGAAGGTCACTAGAGACAGGAGAGATGTCTCGGCTTTGCTGGGATACCCTATTGCTCCCCCTGCTGGCTGATCAGACACATTACCATAAGCAATGCAAATCAATGGAGCCCTGCTTTCTAATCACAGTGTGATCAATGCAGGGGAGATCGCAGAAAACAGAGTGAAAAACAACATTTCTACCTCTTCCCAAGAAGGGAAAAAGTGTATTTGGTTTTTTAATTAAATTAAATATAAACAAAAATAAAATAAATCTTAAAATGACTCTTGCTAGGCTCAAAAATATTAAAATATTGAATGATGTTTTACCAGGTGCTGCAACATCCAAGAAATGCCTCAATTCTATTGAGTAGAATCTAAATAACCATAGAAGATATCAACCACTCTGGAGACAAATGTCATCTTCTATACTGTTACAAAAGTTAGTTTTGTACAGTATTTGAATTGAAAATATTGCTATAAAAGGGAAATTCATATTTATTCCATATCCTGGAACACACTGTTTGTGCATTATTTTACTGTTAAAACAAACATCATAATGCATCTCTTAATGATTCTTCAATACATCTGTCCCATTTTCCGCCACACAACTGTCCACAGTATGAGTAATAAAACACTTTTTGCATTTAAAAAGCAAATTGAACTAGGAACATCACCATGAGCCATTATCATTGATATCTTTTAGTATATTATTTAAACCCTTGCAATAATGTGATGTAATTATTTTTTATAATTATGTGAATATATATTTTTTTTAGTTTTGTTACTTTCTCTTTATATCTATTAAAAAACTTTCCAAATCTCTGACAATCATATTTTCCAAATTGTTGAAATGGAGCATTCAAGTACTTTACTTGTTCAGAAAAGATATATATCGTTATTAGCAGCATTAGTGGTAGAAGAATTACCTTTAAAATGTTATGTTCCTGGTGTTTGCTTCCTATTGTAAATCTTCTATATTTAAATATATTCTCACTGCTTTATACTTTAAATAGGTGGTGCCTTGTGTGCATAAATGCCATTAACTCAAAATGTATTCAAATATGTAATATATACCTCATCTTTTCTTAAACACCTCGGAAATTTCACGCTGTGGTCATAAAACAGTAAAAAAAAAATAAAAGGAAAAGAAAATAATCATACATTTTCAGGATGCCAATGAGGACCACAATCATGGATTCTCTAGCATCTCCACAATGTATGT
>VKOC01046708.1:0-12909 GCA_009364415.1 Spea multiplicata | reverse complement strand
ACCTCCACAGCAGCCCCCACGGAGGAGAGGGAGACCCCCCACTGCACGGCCACCTCCGCAGCAGCCACCACGAGGGAGGGGGAGACCCTCCTCCACCACAAGGCCGCTTCCGCTGCCTTCCTCTGAAGTGCCGCGCAGGAGAGGCAGACCTCCTGGTACACGGCGTCCTGCTGCTGCGCATGCGCGACCTCTAGTGGCGAACTCGCATACTGGAGGAATTTATGAAGGGAGATTACGCCATCCACAAGATGGCCGCGAGTCACAGACACCGGAAGTGATGTCATGAGGGGCTGATGGGAGATTCAGACTTCCTCCGCGGTTCTCCATTTAAACCCCTCAGACATGTTACACCTTGCCTTCTGATGGTCGTCTATGCCTTGTGCTAGCACCCAGATAGCGTTTACTGTCCTGATTCCTGTGTTTGACCTCAGCTCGCCGGACTACGTTGTTTTCCTGTATCCTGACCTCGGCTTGTTTATCGTTTATCCTGATCTCCTGAATCCTGACCTCGGCTACGTTTATCGGCTATCCTGCTCTCCGGAATCCTGACCTCGGCTTGTCTGAACTTGTTCTGTCTTGGAGTCCTACCTGACTACGGTGTCTCCTATATACTTGTACGTGACAGAATCAGAAGGCCATCATGAGACTCGCTTCGGTGGGACTTCAAGATCCGTGTGAGGCTCGGCTGGATGAGATGGATCATCGTCTGGAGCAGTTTACCCAGGCATTCCAGATCCTCCTTCAGCGCACTGATCCCGGATTACCGGCCCAGTCTCCAGCAGTAGCACCTCCGCCAGCCTCCCTCCCGGCTCCTGTCTCCATGGTTCATGCTCCTATGAACCTTCCGCCGCCACAACGTTATGGAGGAGATCCTGCTACTTGTCGTGGTTTCCTTAACCAATGCGAAATTCATTTTGAACTTTCTCCTTATGCCTTTGCTTCTGACCGCGCTAAGGTGGGATACGTAATTTCGCTCCTGACCGACAAGGCCCTGGCATGGGCTTCACCTCTGTGGGAGAGAGACATTTCGGTGGTTCGTTCCTACTCCGAATTTGTGTCTGCACTACGTTCTGTATTCGACGTTCCAGGCAGGAGTTCCACTGCTTCGTCCTCTCTTTTCAATATTCGCCAAGGGGAACGTTCTCTGATGGACTATGCTATAGAATGTCGCACCCTAATGGCTGAAGTGGATTGGACTGATGAAGCACTGATTGCAGCCTTTTTGCACGGGCTATCAGAGACTTTAAAAGATGAGATTGCTGCTCGAGATCTACCGTCTGACCTAGACTCTGTAATAGCTTACATCACACAGATTGATCTTCGACTCCGTGAACGACAGGCACAGCGGGACAACTTGAAAGCACGTGACAGAGGAGTTCGTCATCTTGTACGTGCTGTTCCCCAGTTCATACCACCACCTATGAATTCCTCCGCCTTTGAGGAATCCATGCAACTGGGGACTACCCATTTGTCAGAGCATGAGAGGTCCAGGAGACACAGAGAGGGGCTCTGTTTGTACTGCGGCATGGCAGGGCATTGGGCAAGTTCTTGTCCTAAGAAGTCGGGAAACGCCAGCACCTAGAGTGGATCAGAGGACCTGCTTTGGGTGTGCTGGGTATGTCCTCTGACTCAAGTAACACTCGAATGACTGTTCCGATTCGGGTGTCCTGGCCTGCGGGGTTTGTTTGCACAGAGGCCTTTCTGGATTCGGGTGCTGCTGGGAACTTTATCGATGCCGGTTTCTGTGACCAACAGCATATTCCCACAACACTTAAGGACATTCCTGTGAGACTCGAGGCCATTGATCGCAGACCTCTGCATCCTGCCCAGGTCACCCATATTACTACACCGGTGACAATCTCCGTGGGCATGATTCATAATGAGACGCTTCAGTTCCTGGTTATCTGCTCTCCCTCTACTCCAGTCATTCTGGGCTTTCCGTGGTTACAGACGCACAATCCCACCATCGATTGGACTACTAGAGAGATTATCTCTTGGAGTCGAACGTGTGAGGAGCATTGCATCAAACCAGTCAAACTGGCCAGTATGTCCTCTGACTTGGAGACCGTTACTACAGCTCTTCCCAGACAATACCGGGAGTTTGCGGATGTCTTTGACAAGAGGGAGGCAGAGAAGTTGCCCCCACACAGACCGTACGATTGCCCGATTGATCTCCTTCCAGGTACTATGCCGCCCAGAGGCCGGGTCTATCCGCTATCCGTTCCTGAGACCAAGGCTATGGAGACCTACATCGAGGAGAATCTCAAGCGTGGCTTTATCCGTCGGTCTACATCTCCTGCTGGTGCCGGGTTCTTTTTTGTTAAGAAGAAGAATGGAGAGTTGAGACCGTGCATTGATTACAGAGGGTTGAATAAGATCACAAGACGTAACTCCTACCCGATTCCCCTCATCTCCGAACTATTCGACAGGTTACGAGGGGCTACGATCTTTACTAAACTGGATCTTCGTGGGGCCTATAACCTTGTCCGTATCCGTGCCGGTCATGAGTGGAGAACTGCGTTCAATACGCGTTCGGGACACTATGAGTATCTAGTCATGCCGTTCGGGTTATGCAACGCCCCGGCGGTGTTTCAGGACTTTATCAATGACTGTCTCAGAGATTTCCTCCAGCAGTTTGTCGTGGTCTATTTAGACGACATCCTCATTTACTCTACAGACTTGCCTTCTCATCGCGAACAGGTCCGTCGTGTACTGTCCCGTCTTCGGCAACACGGATTATTTGCTAAATTAGAGAAGTGCGTCTTCGAGACTCGCAAAGTGACGTTTTTGGGGTACGTTATCACTCCTGAGGGGTTCGACATGGATCCATCCAAAGTTCAAGCAATCAAGGACTGGCCGCAGCCCGGGAGCCTCAAGGCTCTTCAACGTTTCCTTGGATTTGCCAACTATTATCGGCGTTTTATTCGCAACTACTCCAAGATCGTTGCACCCCTAACGGACTTGACAAAGAAAGGTGCCAAAGTCGCGGAGTGGTCTTCGGAGGCAGTGTCTGCATTCACTATTCTCAAGGAGAGATTCACGTCTGCCCCGGTGCTACGGCATCCCAACCCGCATCTACCATTTGTCCTGGAAGTAGATGCTTCGGAATCTGGGGTTGGTGCCATTCTCTCTCAACGCGCATCATACAGCGGACCGCTGCACCCTTGTGGGTACTTCTCTCGGCACTTTTCTGCGGCTGAGAGGAACTATGACATCGGGAATAAGGAGTTATTGGCTGTCATCCTTGCTTTGGAGGAGTGGCGTCACCTGCTGGAGGGAGCCTCTGTACCTACCTTAATTTTGACAGATCACAAGAACCTCCAGTACATGGAATCTGCTAAATGCCTCAATCCACGCCAGGCTAGATGGGCCTTGTTTCTATCCCAATTTCCGTTTGTGTTGACGTATCGTCCAGGCTCTAAGAACACCAAGGCGGATGCATTGTCCCGTATGCATACGCGACCAGAGGAGGAGAATGGGGAACTTGAACCCATTATTCCCCCTGCCAAGGTCATCGCTGCCATTCATCTACGTGGGTATACTCCCCTGCTGGATCGTATTTCTCGCTCTCAAGGACAAGCTCCGCCCTCCTTACCTCCTGGGAAACTATTTGTACCTCCTAGCTTACGCACCCTTGTGCTACGCAGGCTTCATGGCGCTAGAACCTCGGGACATTCTGGAGTAGCGCGCACCAAGGACCTGATTTCTCGAGCTTTTTGGTGGCCCCACTGGGGGAGGGACACTACAGCCTTTGTCCACTCATGCACCAAATGCGCTGCCAATAAGTCCTGTCGTACACGTCCTGCTGGATTACTTCAGCCACTCCCTTGTCCCTCGGTTCCTTGGACTCATGTGGCCATGGACTTTATTATCGAGCTGCCTCCTTCAAAGGGCCATACCGTGATTCTCGTGGTGGTTGACCGCTTTTCAAAGATGGCTCATTTTATCCCGCTTAAGAAGCTTCCCAACGCCTCTACTTTGGCGGATGTGTTCATCCGGGACATCGTTCGCCTGCACGGCGTACCGTCTGAGATTGTGTCGGACAGAGGGACCCAGTTTGTTGCTAGATTCTGGCGCGACTTTACTAAGTCCTTGGGAATCACCTTGGCTTTCTCCTCTGCGTATCACCCTCAGACGAACGGCCTGGTGGAGAGGACTAATCAGCACCTAGAACAGTACTTGCGCCTCTTTATTAATGACCACCAGGATGACTGGGCCGATCTACTGCCGTTCGCTGAATTTGCGAGGAACAACACGCTCCAGGAGGCTACCAGGATCTCTCCGTTTTTCTGCCTTTATGGCCTCCACCCGCAGTCTCTCCCAGGGACTTTACCGGTTTCACCTGTCCCAGATCTGGAGGAGAGACTCGCTTCCATCCGTGCCACCTGGGCCTCTGTTCACTCCGCCCTGGAACGTGCTGCTCAGCTCCAGCAGAGACAGGCCAACAAGAAGCGGTCTCCCAATCCCTCGTACCAACCCGGTGATAGGGTTTGGTTGTCCACGCTTTTCCTGAGACTCCGGGTTCCTTCTATGAAATTGGCTCCGCGTTTTATTGGGCCCTTTCCGGTTCTACGCCGGATTATTCCGGTGGCGTACGAACTCTCGCTCCCCAGAACGCTTCGTATTCCTCGGGTATTTCACGCCTCCTTGCTGAAACCTCTAGTCTGCAACCAGTTTACCCGAGGGGCACAGTCTACTGGTGAGACTTCCAGGAGGGGTTTGGAGAGTCGTATCCCCCAGGCCATTCTTGATTCCCGGCGGCAACAAGGCAGTCTACAGTACCTCGTACAGTGGAGAGGACTCGGTCCAGAGGAACGTTCCTGGGTACCAGCGGCACGCCTTTCAGTACCACAATTGATACGTGCCTTCCACGCAAGACGCCCTTCTCGTCCTGGTGGTCGCCCTGAGGAGACCCCCCTCCAATGCACGGCCACCTCCACAGCAGCCCCCACGGAGGAGAGGGAGACCCCCCACTGCACGGCCACCTCCGCAGCAGCCACCACGAGGGAGGGGGAGACCCTCCTCCACCGCAAGGCCGCTTCCGCTGCCTTCCTCTGAAGTGCCGCGCAGGAGAGGCAGACCTCCTGGTACACGGCGTCCTGCTGCTGCGCATGCGCGACCTCTAGTGGCGAACTCGCATACTGGAGGAATTTATGAAGGGAGATTACGCCATCCACAAGATGGCCGCGAGTCACAGACACCGGAAGTGATGTCATGAGGGGCTGATGGGAGATTCAGACTTCCTCCGCGGTTCTCCATTTAAACCCCTCAGACATGTTACACCTTGCCTTCTGATGGTCGTCTATGCCTTGTGCTAGCACCCAGATAGCGTTTACCTGCCTGATTCCTGTGTTTGACCTCGGCTCGCCTGACTACGTTGTTTTCCTGTATCCTGACCTCGGCTTGTTTATCGTTTATCCTGATCTCCTGAATCCTGACCTCGGCTACGTTTATCGGCTATCCTGCTCTCCGGAATCCTGACCTCGGCTTGTCTGAACTTGTTCTGTCTTGGAGTCCTACCTGACTACGGTGTCTCCTATATACTTGTACGTGACAAATAGCATTTGTTTTGGGATATGTTTCAAATGGTAGAATTTAGGTTGACTGCTTCAGTCAGAGCACTGGAAATGACTGGGGTAGCTAGATTATTGCTGTATTTTTATTTTGTGGAAGCTGCCTCATGGCTTTTCAAATAAGTAGAACTAAGAATAAAACACATGTAAAAATCGTTCTTGTTTATTTTATTTATACAGACATGAAGGGCTATTCAGCAGTGGAACTGAATTAAACATTTGCCCTTTTAACCATACATACAAAGTTTTGCAGCCAGCAGTGTGAGTAATTGTATATTTTCTTATGTTTCTTATAATTTCTGCTTAATTGTATGTCAAATTAATATATTTGTTTTGTTTCTGCAGCAATTGTATTCCTGTATCAAGTGATTCAGTTAAGTACTAATAAAAACTAACAATTGCACTTAATTGTCAAATACATGGTAAAAATATATACTGTATCTGGATAATAAGCCATTCATAAGGAAGCACACAAAAAAGGGAGAGCACAACATAAAAAAGCATAAAAGGCCTACACATTCTGATTCTTGAGTTGCTGCTAGAATCATAATAACAAAAAATACATAAACAAACCAAGAATTGTGGATTCCATCACACTATATGGCCAAGCATCGCTGAACACGCCACTACGCCAAAATACCCCCAAAAAGTCCTGTCTAATCTTACATTGCTATATATTGCTTACCAAGGAGTTGTATCAGTGGGACTTGCATTGTATTTTAACCCAAAATGTGTGCAACCTTAAAAGCATAAAAGGCATGCACATTCAGATTACCATCTTGCTGGTAGAATAATAGTGACCAATACATACATAGAACAAACCACATACCCAGCGAACACCTATCTAAGGCATCAATATTGGAAATTCCATCACACTATGTGGCCATACATTGCCTATCCTGCCACTCCAGCAAAATGCCCCAAGTTTGACGAGTCCCAGTGTGACAGAATACCCAATATGTATGCCTTAGATGGTTTCTTAAATGGTTTTCGCTGGGTATGTGCTGAATTCTTGTTTTGTTTTATCCATAAGTAAGGGACTGTGAATATAGTGTAGTAATATGTGTTAACAAATGGATATATTTCCTAATATTCATTAGTGTAGGCTCCTGGTGTAGGGATAAAGAGGTCCCTAGAGGTGAACTTGATCTCTTGATCCCCGTAACTTCTAGGAGGAGGCAGGGTCACACAATGTTGTATTCTGTTACGCTGCAGGGATAGTGTGACATCAAGCACAGCCTGAGGCTTCACTGAGTAAGTGAGCTGCATGTATGTTAGTGTCTATATGTCAGGGTATGTACCGGTATGTTACGGCCTGCCTGTGTAAGCATGAAAGTTTCTGTCTGCCTGGATATGTATGTTAGTGTATCATCATCATGTGTGTCTGCCTGGTATATTAGTATGTGGAAATGTGTCTTTGGGTATGGTAGAATGGGTGTCCGGGTATGTTAGCATGTATATCTGGGTATGTGTGTAAACGTGTGTAGTTGGGTATGTAAGTGAAAGTGTGTTTGGGTATGTTAGTGTGTGTCTGTTTTTTTGTGTGAGAATATGTCTGGGTATATACGTGTGTATTTGGGTATGTTAATGTGTGAACATGTGTCTTTGTCAGGGTATGTTTCTGGGTATGTTTGTCAGTGTTTCTTGTGTGTGTCTGGGTATGTTAGTGTGTGAACACATGTCTTTGAGTATTGTATGTTGTGTTAGTTTGAGTATCTGAGTATGTTTGTATGGGTGTCTGTGTGTATGTTATGTTAGTGCAAGTGTCTGGGTGTGTGTTAGTAACACTCCAGAGGTCAGGCTCTGGTTGTGGCTTTTTTTTTAGTCTGCATTTCAAGTGTCGAATTGACCCTGGTAGACTGATTTTTTGCCTCTCTTTGCATGTGCAAACTGTGTATTTCAGCTTTCTATGTTGGTTTACATTTCTTTATATTCCTTGGATTTTTGACTTTGAAGTTCAGATTAATACCTTTCTAGGATGAAGGCCAAAAGTGTAAATATTCTTAATAGGCAAAAAGCCAAGGACTTTTACCAAGACACTTAAACTGATATAAGCAGTTCCTGCTTGATGTGATTATTTTAATTGAGCCTTGTGGCTCTATGATTAATAGCCCCAAGGCTCGAAATGCGTTAGGCAAGTCTTCTACTCCCAGCTGATTGTCGCTACCTAATAAAGTCCTTTTGATAACAGATTCTGGTGGTGTTGCATTGACTGTGTTCAGGCTGTCTCGTTCTCTGCAGCGCTGGATCGTATTACTTTGCACCCATCGCCATCCCATTATCTTTGGAGAAAATAGACAGATTGTTATGTACAAATAAGAAATGTACCCTTCTCACCCAAGGATTCCAGTTAGAGTATAGCATATACATAAAAGAAACACTTTATAAGCATATTGATGTTTTATACCACATGGAGGACTACCACACATCATGAATTGGAGGAGATTGATGTTGTTATTGAATTTGTCTTGACAGTGGAGCTCTGAAGGTGGGCATCCCAAGGATCAACATATATTTCTGATTGTGGAGACTCAGCTGCTGCACTTACTTTTATATATTTGTTGAGCAAACTATTCATTGCCTTCAGAAATTCAGCTTTTCATTGTTCTGTTTTCCTTGTTTACTTTCTCTAACTAAACTTAAGGTCTCATTACTTTTAACATGGATTGTTATGGAACAAACTAACTTGCCAAGGTTACATCTCTTAATTTGCATTGTAACATTCTTGTAAGTTTCTTTAAATGTTTTTAAGCCTGTGTCATTGCTAAATTCACAATGGATTTCAATAAAAACTGTTTCTTTCTATACATCAAGGTGACAACATACATTAAAGAAACTTGGAAGGAAGCATAGAAAATAAGGATGACTAGTAATCTATCAAAATCTAGGGTATAAGGTTATATGGCATTATTTTGTCGGCAGAATAGACATGTGGCATTACATTTTCTTATATTTCTTGGCTTACTTATATTTAACACTTAACACAACTGTTATGAACTACAGAGTCACAGTGACATCTAGTGCCTATGTGCTAAACGAATAGCTATATACAGTATTTAACTGCAATATTAATGGCAAATGATGATACTAACATCACATTTTTTCTAACTTTCTAAATTAGATGATGAACCCCCCAAAGAAGCCATTATAACCACTTCAAAAGGAAGTAAATAATATGTATGTGGAACCAGATATTGGTTCTCACATTACATCACATTTAGTTCAAACTAAATTTTAATTCGCTGTAAGGGTATGCATGTTTTTTTAATCATCGGGAGCAAAACTTCATTGCAGTTCTAAACTGTGATATTTATTCCTGTCACACTACTTTCATTTTGATCTAGTCTTGGAGGCACTTTTTATGTACTCTTCTTTACTTATGCTAAACTTACACCTATCCATCCCATGGTTGTCTTTGATATGAATATGGTTTATTTTTCAAATATTAAAATGCTTTAAACAAGTCTTATATTTGCCCCCTCTGCAAATCTGTTCAGAAGAGTTCTGCCATTGACCCGTCTCCAACGGGGTACGCTAAGACAAGTGCACCCAAGTTAATGCCCAGTTTAACAGCTGCCAGACAGGACCTCCTGCAGAATAATGTGTTGATGAGTCCCCTGGGAGCTAGCGTAGCTGGGCGGACAGGGCACATGTATGAGTGGGGGTGAGTGAGGTGTGATTGGTTATGTTTGTATGTGGGGATGCAGATTATGTGGGGTGCCTGTCATTAACAAAGGGGTTATTCAGTGCCACCGTGGCTCTGCAGCTAGCATCAGCTTCCCTCCCTATCTTCTTGTCACAGCAGGCAGTTGTCATGTCCTTGCCATTCAGGGATTATAAATTCATGACAAAGGAAGCGAATGGTACGGAAGTCGAGCTGGGTCTCAATCCCTCCCCTAACTTCTTATGTGTTAAGGTTAGTTATCAGTGGACGTGACCACCAAGCTTTATGGATGGCTGGCGTTAGCACTTGATTTGTTGGAAGGTATGTCAATTCGTGTATGTCAATTCGGGGGAGGGGAGTACCCGGGGGAGTTTTTTTCAGTGAATGGATGGCAAGGACGGTTTTAGATATTTCTGTACTAGCATACTGAGGTATGTTTTAAGTTAGTTGCCTAATGTTGGATTTTTCATAATACTGCTTAATATTTATGGTTCTGTTCTTGCCTAATACAGTATTTGAAATATGCAATAAATGTTATGGCCTGTTTACATCCAAATCTCATCTGGTGTGTTTATTTATAAGGGGGTGTTTATTAGGTCAAGTATAATCCAGGACTGTCCCCGATTCTTTCATACATTGAATATAACAAATAGTTGGCAGAGTGTGCACAAGGACCTCCTATGAAAACAAAGCCGTACCCACAGTACTGGCTCAGAAGTATAGGGAGGTTTAAAATTATAAAATTACCCTATGGAAAGAGCTCCTTTGGATGGATCACTTTTTTGGGCAAAAAGAGATGGACCAGGGTTGTCACTTTGCATGTTAAATAATTATCACCATGTTATTATTTCTATATCGTTGTTATTCAATATCAGCTCACTTCAGTACTGGGTTGCCGGTAAAATAATGGTCCTAATAGGCATAGATATATATACCAGCAACTTCACATCATTTGCAGGAACATTTCCAGGAGAACATGCATACGTGCAATCTAAACTTGTCACTGACAAATGAGAGGTCAATGATTATATCTCTTGCACTGTCCATGCGGTAAATTAGTCTCTAACTAAACTAAAGGTCTCACAATTTTCTGATACTTTTACTTGTTCTCACAATTTCATTTTTGCTTGTTCTCAAGACTTCAGTTATCAAGCAATATATTTTTGGTTTTTAGAGTTAAGATTTTTTGTCAATGTTTCTAATGCCATAATATGGCTTTGTCTGAGATGTGTTTTCAAAAGAATCTACAAACTCTTGAGTGTTTTCCTTTCACTATGCTGAAAATACTTTTAAACATACAGTAGGTATATTTAGAACCTAAACAAGCATACTTATAAATCCACTTTACTTGTATACCAGAGAGCAACAATCAAAAAGAAAATATCACATTGAACAAGAAAACAAAATGATGGACATCTAAGCCAGTTCTTTCTGGTTAGAAGCATTTTTTTACATATTATTTTTTGTTTTATTAGTGTAAGGCTTGTTGGAGTGGCTCAGCAATGCAGAGATGGTGAAGGATGAATTCTTCTACAGGCATGAGTTAGGCAACTACTGATGCTCTTCATTCAGTGAAACAAGTGGTGTTTCACTAAGAAAACATATACTCACTGTACAAAATATGCCACCCACTTCATAGGCCGGTGACACAGAGCCTGTCCTGGTGTGAGTGATTGGGTGTCGGTGTGGCAGAGCCTGTCCAGATGTGTATGTGTTTTGGTGTCGGTGTGGCAGAGCCTGTCCTTCTGTTTATTTGGTCATTTGTTTCCTTGCTGTAGAAATAAATTAAATTATTTAATTTTTACTTATCCAGAGATAAAACACCCTCCTGAATTTGTAGTTACTTCAGAGGGCAAAACTTTCTAGACCCAGAAATCAGTGAGAGGAAAAGTAAAGGTTTTGTTTTATTTACACTATTTAAATCTGCATATTTTATTAAAAAGTATTAGTGGCACTAAATTGTGGCTTCAGGTGATGAGTTTTTTTAGTGTACCGATGTACTCCCAATCCCATCCCATTTCATCAATATGTCTTAGAAAATTGGAAAAAGATGGGCATAAATGGTGGGCTCCACTCAAAAATATATTTAAACCTGTAGAAAATGCCTGTGCTATTGTAATGATTTGGTGAGGTAGATAGCCGCTTAAGATGGCCATCCAACGCAGGAACTCCCAGATCAGGGGATCCAGAGGAAGAGCAGTCGGTGGAAACCATAGACACAGTAAAAAGGTGTATGCTGGGTACAGCCTTGTACAGCATTGTTTAGGGCGAACTCCGCTTGTGGAAGAAGGACAGCCCAGTCGTTCTGGTTGTCATTATTGAAAGCCCGCAAATACTGTTCAAGGCGTTGGTTGGTTCATGATAAGCGCGTGATAAGCGGTGGAAAAGGCGATACCCACAACTTTGTAGGCTCTCCAGAATCAGGAAACAAATTGGACTCCACGATCGGAAACAATCACCTGGGGAAGGCCGTGGAGTCGTACGACATCTCTGACGAAGATAACTGCAAGCTCCTTAGCTGTCGGTAATTTGACGAGAGGCACAAAATGAACCATCCTGGAGAACCAGTCAACAACAGTAAGTATAGTGGTGTAGCGATGAGAGGGAGGTAGCTCCACTATGAAGTCCATGGCGATGTGGGTCCAGGGACGACTGGGTACTGGAAGGGGCAATAGCTAAACAAACATACTTTTCTTCCCTCGTTTCATCTCTTTCCTCCAACCCCAAATGACTTTTCTCCACCTTGCACTCTCTCCTCACCCCACCCACACCATCTCCCTCATCTGCCTTTAGTGCACAAGACCTTGCTGACTATTTCCAAAAAAAAAAACCCAACCCATCCGTAACAACATTCTTGTGCATGGTCTCCCCGTTCCTCCTCCTTCCGCAATCAACCCCTCTGCCTCTCTTATCTCCTTCTCCCCAACCACAGTGAACGAAGTACTTGCTTTACTCTCTTCCTCACATCTAACTACATGCTCTCTTGACCCCATCCCTTCATACCTAATTCCATCATTCTCCTCTAGCCTTACTCCTGCCCTCACTCACATATTTAACTCCTCACTCTCTACTGGCATATTCCCATCCACATTCAAACATGCACAGGTCAATCCCATGCCCAAGAAACCATGCCTTGATCCAAATTCCCCTGCTAACTACCGCCCCATATCACTACTTCCAATAACATCCAAACACTTAGAAAAACTAATCTACGACCGTCTAACCCACTTTCTGTCCTCAAACTCTCTGCTCGACCCCCTGTAATCCAGTTTCCGCCCACAGCACTCGACCAAAACTGCTCTCACCAAAGTCACAAATGACCTTCTATCTGCTAGAAACAATGGCCACTACTCTATCTTAATCTTACTTGACCTCTCTGCTGCCTTAGACACAGTCGACCACCCGCTCCTCCTACAGACTCTCAGCTCTCTTGGTGTCCGTGACACTGCTTTCTCCTGGATTAACTCGTATCTTTCCAACAGATCCTTCTCTGTGTCTTTTGCTGGCGACTCCTCCACCTTAATGCCTCTGTCTGTTGGAGTAGCTCAGGGCTCTGTCCTGGGTTCTCTACTATTCTCCATCTATACTTCCTCACTTGGAAAACTCATCAACAGCTTTGGGTTCAAATACCACCTCTATGCTGACGACACACAAATCTATCTCTCCAACCCA